>JACSZP010004997.1:0-10903 GCA_016161895.1 Pinna nobilis | reverse complement strand
TTGTTGTTGTTGTTGAAGAAGAATTTTCGCATTGGACGAGAAAGTTATGAATCTATCAAAGTGAGCTTAAATCCCGAGTTATCATTAAATCCGCGTGACCTTAAAACCAAACGTCCCGTTTATCAATTTTGCCATAATGTATTGGAATATGTCTTCATATGTTGATTGATTGATTGAGTATATTGTTATTTTTCAAGAATCTTTCACTTAGGTGGAGACGTCAACGTTTGCCCGTGAAGCGCGACAAATTTTGCCAATTATCGGCACGACTGGCCGTAGAGCAGGGAGAATATTTTAAGGTGCTGACATCTACGGGACCTCCGTTTTTTCTGTCTCATCCTAATGACAGAGATAGGCCAACCACGGCATGATATGGGTTCGCTACAAATTAGAGGTATTCTACATGGACGTTAAACAAGAGTATGTCAAGAATAATCATGGATATTATTTTAATCATCATTTCTATCATTAATATAATAAATTACCTTCAAAGTTATGCCGAGAAATATTATTACGTTTTTCATCATTATAATTCTAAGATAATAAGAACAAAACAATCCGGAAAAAAACATCCCCCCCCAAAAAAACTAGGAAATTATACAGCATCGTGGTTCCGGTCATTAGTATATTGTCGTCCAGAAGTACTAACTTCTTAAAAAACGGAATGTGAAACAAATCAATTTATACCGATGTCACAAAACAAATCACTGGCTTGTATTCATCTTGTTGAAGTTTTAAGTGATATTTCGTCGAGTACTTAAAACAATATTTTTTCATTCATTGGATACCTCATCATCTCTGATTATTTTGCATTCATTCATTAATAATCGTTTATAAATAGGAAGTAAATAATATTTGATTAATTCCCCTTTCCTTTTACGCCACCACAACTACAAAATTTCCACGTAAATCCATATAAACTAGACTTGATTGTAGGTAAAGTTACATTGTAGCAATAAACGTAAAACTATTCAATTCAAATCAAAGTCTGACAATGGGTAAATATATCTACTCTATTGAAAATTAGATTAATATTTGAAGCTTAGTTTAACTGAGTATTCATTTACGAGTTAATGTACATAATTCAATATCTAAAATGCAAAATATTTCAGTAATCCCCGAATCATTTTTCGCTTTATAATCTGTAATCCTATAATAATCTATTTGTAAATATATTTTCTTACAGATATTAGCACTCTAACCTTCTTGATGATTTTAATCAGCGCCCAAAGTGTACAAATGCATCCACTGACGCTATACCCTTGGATGCAGCCATGTGGTCGCCCTCTATCCAACGCTTCCTTGGTCATGTTTCCGGAAACAAAACCAGTTTTAGTTGTAGAATTGGTTTCCTCTTCTATTATTCAAATGAAAGAGATCAGAGACCTCGTGCAGAATTTAAGATCTATCTATGTAAGTATGAGTTTCTTGGAATTGATGTTGTTAAATGGAGCTGTAGTTTTCCATAAACATTTTCTTTTAATTTTATGATGATGTTAGATGGATCCAGCCAATTTCCAGTGATACTTTTTAATTTGATGGTGTTCTTGAGTATATGTAGTTTATTATGCGACGAATATTTTGTTTTTGTTTCATGTTCTATAATGTTGAAACGCAACTCCTGGGTTAGCAACAATTAAACGTGTGTTTAATACAAAATAGTTACCTTTCTGCAGGAATATTGAATAATTCCAATATCATAGAAAACAAAACGAGATGTTACGAGTAACTCTGGGTGCAAGAAGAACTTAGATGCACCAAATACCAATCTTCAAGCATATAACATATTTTCAATTTTTCAGAAAACAAACCGAGTAGTTACAAGCGACTCGGAGTGCACGAAGAACCTAGATGCACCATACGTACACCTTGAAAATTTTCCACTGCCTCCAACTGTTGAAGTATCTATACAACCAGTTAAAGACCAAAATGTAAGTATATCACTACTTGAATGAATTTTAATTTCACTGTATTACTTCTATTTTCTCGAGTTGTCTTATTTTAGTACAGAAAAGCTTATTAGATTTATTAAATAAGATAAGAAAATATTTCCAGAGATACACGTTAATTCAATAAATATTATGACGTATGTAATATCAAAATCATCAAAATCAATGTTGTGATAAAAAGTTGAAACGACTGTTCATTTATCCGTTAAAAGCAAAACTAGCGTTTAAGTTCTTTTGTTCGTGAAACAACGTAAATATTAATTGTTACTTCCTATTCTACTCCGTGGGAAAGGATGACCCGATCTGACGTAGTTATGAAATATCCATGATGACAATTTCGTAGTATAGCACACACGTGAATATCTTATGAGTATTATTAATAATTTGTGACACGTGGCGCTCGCAAGCAAACGTTGATTTCTCTTCCCGGTTACCTAGTTTCACCCTGTCCATGGATACACTTGTTCTATAGATCTTTACTTAACGTTATTTCGGATTATATAAGGCTAACTTAAAATATTTAAAATGTTGATAATTGATTGAACATGCGGACGTATTCATCAAAATTAATTGTGTATTATGTTGACTCGTGTCATTCGATTTTTCGATCTCATCATTATTTACAGGTTTCTCAGATTTTAAAAAATGACTTCAAAGTGCTGTCGACAGTGATGGTATTTGTTGAACAGATGAAAATGGACGAGGATGTGTATGAGAGCCGTCAACACTCTAGTTCAATTAGGAGAATATTTACCAAGTTCCTATCAGTTCTATGTAATTTATGGAAAGCTATGGAGCAAGAAGGGGAGACCGTTACGGACTATGCTCATAGATCAGTATTGAAAGAGGAGTACAGAATTATGTCCAGGTCTGATAACTACGACAGGGACTATATCGTACTGAAAGACACGGATGACCTTCTAGCTTCAATGATACTGAAATATTCGCTAATAAAAAACATCTTATCAGGCGACACAGCTTAACCAGGGAAGACTTTCATCCTAGTGGTTTATTGATATGATACGTCCATTAACGTCCAGGGTTTGTTCATGAATATTATTGGCTAATTAATTTAAGATTTCAACATGGCATGCTTAATATCTTTGATCAATTATCTTAGATAAATGCTCTCAAGTATTTCCGAAATGGCAAAAAATTGTCAAACAGATGACATGGCAAATTTTGTTTGTGTGCCTGTTTGTTGGCATTTTTATTGCTTTCATCTTAGTTTGAACAACGTATTGTCTAACTACTGATAAACGAAGCTTTGAATCTGAAGATGTAACTACAGAGATTCTTCATTATTATTATTATTTTTAATTCTTTATTATGCCCGACGATGCGCCATCTGATTATGATCCTATCAAACAGTTTACCAGAAGTGGCCACTGTCTCAGAGTGTATGAGATAAGATGAAATGCTACAAATTGATCGAAGTGGAATGAATGTCCGGTTTGCGAAAACTTGAAAACGTTCGCCTCGTTTTAAATTCGCCCAGTTTCTTCATTATTCTAATTAAGAAACTTATTTTTTTCTAATTCGTCCAGTTTTAAGTCCGCCCTCTAACGATGAGTGTGAAAGAGGCGAAATTAAAAAGGAGGGGGAGGGGGAAAAAGGGGGCAAAAATAATTTTTTATTTATTACTAGCAAATTTATTTATTTATTGTTTATTAGGAGACTAAATTGTCTTTGTATACAGTAGTACTAGGTAGATTGGCTGACCTATACTTAAAAAGCAGAGTAAGCAGATTTTCTTGATGCTTTTCATACTTTATGGAATTGATACAAAAAGATCTGTAGAGAGTTAATCTTTGAGATTAGCAATAGCTTACGAACAGTGTATCCCGTTTATGCACAGGGTAGACTTTAGAAAATTGAAAATTTACAATATGTTTTAATGGTAGACTGGTGTCGAATTTTAAGAAATAAGGGTGCATGAATTTATATTTTTTACATCTATATTTTATAAATTTGTATACATTTATTAGATTTTACTCAGTCGAAAAGGATATATCGTATTGTTTAACTCAATTATCTACCCTTTTCTTGAATGTGCAATATTCGTTTTGCATTTATCTTACGTTTATCAACACATTAATGTGCAATATTCTATTGGGTTTTTTTTTACATTTATCAAGATATGTTGTGCAAAATAATGTTTGTTAGTATTTAAGATTTTTATACTCTTTGATTTGTTAGTTTTTCTTTTATTTTTACATTTTGATATACATATAAATATTTCTAAGAATAAATTGATCAAAATAACATTCCTTGTTCGTTGTATTTCATTTTACCTTGCCTTTGTGTGGACTGAATTAAAATGCTCTTAGAGTTGTCAGAGAATAGCTCTAACTTTACCTCCCCACCTCGTCTATGTTTAGATATGAATCTATCCAATCTGACCAAAGTCACTTTTACTGTGTTCCTTATCCAAGTATCGGTCGAAGATCTATAGAAATCCCATTTACAGGCCAAGCTATTAAATATCATCCAGAACTACTCCTGTCTATCAATATTCCCACTGACCACCAGTTGGTTGTTCAACGTCCCACTCAAGAAAAAAGTCGAGACTCATTAATAAGGACTCAGATAATCCGGATTCTTCACTCTCCGGATGGAATTTGCTAGGAGCAGAATTTTAAACTGCATTTGCAGCTAATGAAAGTGCTTCATTATTCCGGATGCTTCATTAATCCGGACATTTTCACTAGGAACAAATGCGTCCGTATTAATAGGATCCACTGTATTTCACTTAAATGGACACGTCACCGTGTGCCGGTGAAGGGCAACTTGTTTTGCCTATGTTCGGCACTTATAGCTGTAGAGCAGGGAGGACTCTTTGACGTGCCAACACCTATTTTGACACGGGACCTCGAAATTTTACTGTCTCCGAAAGATAGGGACAGCTAACCACGACGTGTCTTGGGCTCGAACCCCGGACCTCTCTATTCGAAATCGAACACGCTTACCACTTGGCCACAGGAATCAAACCTGTATATCAGTGTTTTGTACTTCAGTGTGGTCCTCATTAACACATTATCAGAAGAATCTGCCTTGGTATCCACACCACAAATATGTTGGATTCAGTATTTTTCCACCCGTACGATCGTTTCATACATAGATGCTTTATTTGCTTATTTTGACCTTTTGTTTATGTATCGTCCAAAAAAAAAACGCCACCAACAATGAAAAATTACGATCTCCAAACTCCTATATCAAAGGAAAAAATTTAAGAAGGACCAAGGGATATTTAAAAAAAAAACCCAAGTTCTAATAAAACTGACAAGGTGGAATAATTACTTATATTTTATTCAGGTTAATAAATTCTAATAAGATTTCAAGCAACATCAAACACATCAAGACATACAATGAGTTAAAGGAAAACCCGTCTTATGTGACCTAAATGAGTGGTTCCCAAAATGAGTGTTTCCTATATAAATCACCTGCATTTAGCGACCATCTGTCATTTGCGACCTTTTTTCATTCCTTGGACGGGACAGGTTTGACTGTAGTCTAATTATCTTGTTATAGCCCGTTATCATTTATTGTTATTTAGGGGCGATGTAAACCTTCAAAGACGCAACATCCGCCCCACAGTATTCAACCCTTCTACCAATTTATTAGCCAAAGCTCCGTTAAGAAAAATTCAAAACGCACTTTGTCAACTTCAACGGTCATTTTGTTGACAATGTAAAATTGTAACGTTTTAGTTTTGACTCCTCCACAACGTACAAAAACATTCATCTCAAATACCATTGTGTAACCCAATAGAAATATGTGTAATAAGACCATTTAAATCAGTAAGTAACTGTACAAGATTATGAAAATATACATAGTTGTAGTTATATATATCTTGTCTTGACGTCAATAAGAAATAGTCCAAGGTCAAGGTCATATTCAAATTTGATTCACCATCCGGGTCAGCGAATTGGACATAACAGAGAACATTGTACATCTTCTGAATAATGTACGTATATAGTGTATTGAAGATCTCTTCTCGTTCTCTTGTTATAACCATCTCCATGTAAATAGCTGCATGCAGTAAGCTTTCTCTGTATACACTCCATATCTGTACCTAGAGATAGAAAGGAACCACCTGATATACCAAAGTTGAAAGGCCATAAATTAGGTGAATAAATGTATTTTTCTCAAATTCCAAAGCACTCACATGCTCCGATTTCAGGTAATGTGTAGATAAAAACTAGTAAATTACTATTTATCGTACAGTTTTAGTTTATAATGGTTTATTTGCAAGTCTTGAATCTTATCTCAAAAGAGTTATGAAGGGTTGTCCATTTTAAGTCCTACTGTTCTATCACCTCAAGAGCATACTCATGTCGGATTAGAAAATTATTTTCGTGAAAAAAGGGAAGATTGAAGATACCAAAGGGGCAATGAAATATTATTAGTCAGACAGATAACACAGAAACAAAAGAGACAATGCCACGAATAATCACCAACTACCAAGGGGTGAGTTCAGGTGCCACGGAAGGGTTATTCAGTGTTTTCCAGCAATAACACGAAAATTAATCTCTCATGAATAAATTTTTATTAAAGTATTATGAGAATTATGCAAATCACAATAAGATACACCGCGTGAATTATAGAGATTGCTTAAACTTGGTTACATAGACAAATAAAACATAGTTATCGCCGTTTCCGATCGTCGACAACGGGCCGTATGATGTCAACTATTTTTGTGGCTTGTACTAGCCAATAATAGAATAAGATTATTTCAAGAGACAGGAAATGACCTCTGGACTTATAACATAGAGGAAGACAACTTATCACCGCTTAAATGTATATAGTTAAGTTCTTACTCAAACAAATATCGACGTGTAACTGGGACTTTACTGAATAATTATACATGAGTTTCCTCATACAGCTGAAGTCAGATGTACAGTCTTGATTAATCATGTAAAAGTCATCGATTTGAGGATAATATCAAGCTGAACTAGTTGACCGAGTAAAAAAGGTCCTATTTAATCTGGAAAACTTTCCCTTACTGTTGATACAGATAAATACATCACCTTTTCCAGTGGACAATTTCGGGTTTATTTCTGACTTTAATTCAGAAATAGTGAAAAAGATCTGGACTATGGTACTCTTAAATTTCGGACGACGAAATATTGGAAAATTTGACAGAAAAAATAGGGTCATTAATCGATAGATATCTCGGTCTACAGAAATGACCACATTCTACAACATATGTCAACAAATTCAAATGCATCGTAGAAATTTTAATTTCAATTTGTTTTTCGCTTACCTGTGTCCTATTTTCCAATAAATCCGACACTCTTGGAAAATTTGGTATTGAGGTATTTCTTAAAGTTTGATATAAAATGCAGCCTCCAATTCGGTTGTATTGCTGTTTGTATTAAAAAAAAAAGAATAACAAGAACATGAAAACAAAAGTTGTCTCTTCGCAGTACATGTATATATTTACAATATTAAGGCATTAGAACTAATGTGTGATATATTATAAGATATATGTTAACAATTTCATATAAATCACATTGGGTTCTTATCTACCTAGTCAGAAATATAAGTATCTACCCGTCTGTCTGTCTTCATTATTTATTTATTTATTCATATACTTTTCAACATGTTGCATGTGATAATTCTTGTTGGCAGACTAATTTCTTTATTATTGTGTCGTTGTTTAACATCCCGCTCAAGAATATTTCAGTTATATGGAGACGTCTCCGTATGCCAGTGAAGGACTATAAATTAGGTCTATGCTCGACACTTAAGACTATTTGGTAGTGAGTTCTGTAATGTGGCGACACCTATTTTGATAAGGGGCTTCAAAGAAGCCAATTGCATCCATCGATTTGAAGATAGACACGCTGACCATTGACGCCAAGATGGATTTTAATTTCTATGTTACTTATGCCGCCCAAAATTAACCATTTAACCCGTCAACTTACATTTAATTCAGCATCGGCCTGCAGGATATCTATCATGACTCTGTCATCATCGTCCAAGCAGATATCATCTACATACATTAGCTTGACCCGCCATGCCAGATCAGAAAGTTCGTTCGTCACAACTTTGATTTGTTTAATAAGGTCGGGTATGGTTGGAATGTCTGGAAAATCTACAATATTTACATCACGACCTGAGTCAGAAGTTTGTGATGCTTCATAAAATCCATAACACAATTCATCCACAATATTTTCATCTAATGTCCAAGTAGGATGTCCAGATCCCAAGGGTAAAACTGTGAACATAATCAGACCATCTGTAACAAAAAGGATTCAATTACGCAAAACATTTTTTCAGACTGATGTAGTATGTAAAGTTGATGTAAGTTGTTCATCGTATATTAAGATCAAAACCTGACAATGATATTTGCTAGTGTGAAATTATTTTGCTATATTACAGTAATTTTCATAAAATGTTTTCTTTTTATTCAAATTACGTAAAAAAATGTTAAATTTATTGTTGTAAATACTACGACTACAAATACTACTACTATAACTACTTTTACTGCTATTAATACAAATGCTGCTGTTGCTAATACTGCTGCTGCTGCTGCTACTACTATAAATACATCCACTACAACGACTACTCGGAGTCAACTTGGCCTAGCGGTTAGCGGGTTACACGCCACGCTATTGTTATTTATCCCTGTCCTTCCCCAGGTCCCGTTCAGAGTGGGTATCAGTACGCTAAAGAAGCCTCTCTGCTTTATGGCCATGAGGACAGCTTGCGGGAAATATGTCGCCCTTCATCGACATACGACATAGTGAAATATTCTTGATTGGAACGTTAATCAACAATACAACAACCAAACTACTTCAACAACAAATACCACTACAACTTCGACTGCAACAACGACTGTACTTCTACTGCTCCGACAATGACTACTATTACTACTACTTCTGCTGCTGCTACTACCACTACTGCTACTTCTACTAATATTACTGGTACTTCTAATACTAACAATTACTACTTCTTATGCTTCTGCAGCTGCTACTTTTTTGGAATGCATTTTCTATTTCCATTATCATATTATAACGATATGATTTTTTAAATTGATTGTTATTATATTGAATATAGTTATATCTAGTATCATCATTTTCAGGAGTATTAGTATTAGTTTTAGTATTAGTGTTAGTAGTAGTAGTAGTAGTAGTAGTAGTAGTAGCAAATTCTAATGACATTATTATTATGATAGTCATCATTTTTAATACCGTCGTTCTTCCAATTTTTATTGCTTTATTATTGCTAATGTACATGTATGTACATGTATGTAGAAACAATTGAGGAGAATTTTACTATAGTATTCAATATTTTATTTCTAAGGAGGTTTTCTTTTTCCCTTTTAAAATTTTGATTTAATAATTTCAGGCACAATTATGTTGCCGATGCATATTTGAGAAAGGAAAACAGGAAAGCCAAGATTATTGGAAACATGACTCCTTTTGAACCATAGATTAAATAATTTTGAAATAGATATAAATATATTCAATTGTGTTCTACTTAAGATTCATAACATTTACCATTAATTTTTGCTAACGAAAATTGTTACAATTTGTCTTCTAATTATTCGTGCGGTAATATCATTAAAGTATGCTTGTTTTAATCTTTCAGTCTCGTCAACAAGATCAAGGCATAAAATATATCCAATCATGAATAGGCCTCAAATTGTATTTGTTTAAATAGTTTATCAAATGTCTATAATGATATACGGTATGGTAAAGTTGTATTTTGAAAAGTTGGAAATTAATTTGAAATTCATATTTTCAGGCAATCTCTTAAATTCTTACACAATATTATTTGAAAAGATTAATAAAGGATTTAAAGTTTATTTTGAATTGTTTCGTCTTTATATTATTTCTCTTCCTTTCATATACACGATAAAGAGAAACTAGAATTACTTTCATTTGATTTCATGGAAAATTGTCCTGATGCACATTTATGAAAGTAAAATGGAAAACTATAGATTATTGAAGAAAAAATACCCCTTTGGGACCATAGAACAATTTTGAAAAAGACATATATATTACATTTACCATTATTTTTCGCGCGTGAAAATTGAAACAACTTTTTCTTACTATTTGTGCAGTAATGTCATAAATTAATGCTTACAGCAAATTGTATCCTTCAGTCGCGTCACGAAGATCAAGGCATAAAATATACCATAATTTAAGTTAACTGCCAGTAGAAAATTCAATAGTCGTTCAAATACAAATAATAAAATACGATAAAGCAGCATTTTGAAAATCTGGAAATTTGTATGAAGATTTTATATTTGCTGGCATTCTCTTTACTTTTATGAAACGTTTATTATAATTTTATCTTATTTCTTTCTTTCTTTTTATTTTGAAAAAAGAACATATACAAAATTGGCTCTCGTTCTTTTTTATTATTATTATTATCTATCATTCTTGCAGGGACTTTTATTCGACAAGAATTTAAAAACCAGAATGACAAATAAAAGATGAAATTTAAAGAACATGGGGGGATGATACAGCATCCGCGTTTTCCCAAGTATATGAAGATAATAATGGACCATAAAACCGACTCATCCACAAGAAAATGTCCAACAGTATTTCACACATTCTAATATTGAATAGCAATTGTTCATCTACACTTAATATCTATTTATCAAAATTTCTCGGAAGATACGCGTACGATAAGGCTCAAGACAATCTTTGTTATTTTTCATGGAAACAATAATAATTTACACGGGTTTGAATACATTTTAAAATCTAAATTCATTGTATCATATGAACAATTTCGTATGAATTTTTATTGACACAAATATGTACAATGTTCTAGAAAATAGTAAGGACTTTTTCTTAACTTTAAAAAAAACATACTACGGACGTATTTTACAATTTTTACCGAAAAAATTATGGCCCCAAAGTTTAAGAAGGTCAACCCCTGGTCTTGAGTTTATTTGATGATTGGGGAAGGGACGGCCTACAAATCGGTACAATGTA
>JACSZP010004992.1:0-13116 GCA_016161895.1 Pinna nobilis | reverse complement strand
TTTCAAAAGTAGAACGGTCAGTGCTCTTAAAATGAGCCCGGCTCTCAGTACTTTCAGTACTTTGATTATTTCCCGGCTTAATTACTTTAGATTTTAATCCCGTTATTAAAAAAAACCCAACTCTTGCTCATCTCAAAGGAAAATGCATTCCCCTTCGGTTTCAATATATCAAGGTTCGATTGTATTAATTTATCATTAAATAATTGCCATCAACATTTTTATAACTGTTACTATTGTTTCTAAAATCTTCAAAAACAAAACAAAACAAAACAAAAACCAGAATAAAAAAGCCCCAAATAATCAGAGGATACATCACATTGATCGACTACTATTTCCACTCGAAATACTTTCTGAGACAACCTAGATCATTGTACATATAGGATAGGCAAGGAGAGAATTGTGACACGGCACAGCCGCTCCTATAAGGATATTGGAATCTAAGAACAAATGGTAGCTTATTTTTTCGTTACGTTTTGTTTGTTTTGTTTCTTTGTTTGTTTTGTTGTTGTTTAACGTCCCACTCAAGAATATTTCACTCATATGGAGACGTCACCGTGTGCCGGTGAAGGGCGACAAATTTTGCCTGTGCTCGGCACTTATGGCCGTTAACGTTTACGGCACGTTTGTTTAACGTGCCAACACCTACTCTGACACGGGACCTCGGTTTTTACTGTCTAATCCGAAAGACAGGGACGGCCAACCGCGGAGTGGCGTCTGCGGGAATCGAACCCCTGGCCTCTCGGCTGGAAGTCGAACACGCTAACCACTCGGCCACGGAGGCCCCCACGTTTTGTTTGTAACTGTTAATCATTTGGTTCATATGTGTATCATTGTAATACATGACATTTTCCATAACAGCAAAAATCGATTTGAAACAATTTATATTCATATTTGAGGGATGTGTTTCGATTTCCTCCGAGATATCGAATCAAATGAAACATAATCAAGAAATGATGTATTACTAATATTCACCCAAAGATCACATCAAATTTAATTACGGAACAATTGTAAAAGGAATTCATCAGTCTTGGGTACTGGAAGATACTGGAATTATTAAGAATAATGACAAATGACAAGAAAATTGTCATCTTTTGGCAGAGGAACTGAATTTTCTTGATCATAGGTGTAACCATTAAATTGAAAGAGATTACATTCGATTATTTCGTTGATATGCATTATGTGTTCTGCCAAACGTAAAAAAACTGTCACAAATTAGAACGGTTTGTGTAATCGCCTTTGTTATCAATTGTGCATACATTTGTTTCTAGTAAACGAATATCTCAGGTCTTCTTTTACCTACTTCCATTGCAACTGACCCTTAATTAGTATTCATAATGAAAGGTGAATAACTCTCTATGTGCAGTGCACGGTACAGGATGCGACTCACATTTAAAAGAATACCTGCTGTATATGACCTAAATGCGTTTCCAAAATATTTTATATATGAGACATGATAGAAAAACCAATGTTGAGTATATACCAGATAAGTTGGGAGTTATGATTCTAACAACATACTGTTTTAGACACGAGACCTTTCACTACCATTAAATTTTCTGTCTCGGAAAATAACTGCCTTAGCAATAATTCGATTAAGCTTAAAGCCCATGTAAATATGGGAGTAGCAAGGTTTTCTGCATTCTTTTAATAGTTATGATTCTTGCTTTACAAATTACTTCTGTAGTCCTTTTGAGTTGATTTCAACAAAAATGAATGAATACCAGATTTTGCCATATTACCGGTTGATTATGAACGCAAACAATATTACCTAAAACAAGAAACGTAGGTTCATTAAGGTACACAGACGAAACTTTTTTTGTTCATTTCCGGTAACTGCTTAATTGGCATTAATAACCTAAATTTTGTACCTTGCAGTGTCAATACCGAGGGCAATGTGGTTTGAAAGCCTAGTACAAACATCCCAAATTAATAATTAGCAATAATTAGTGTATTTACTTAGATTATTTGACATTGAAAAATTACAAACATTAAAGCAGGGATATAAATTGTAGCAGAAAATGACTTCCTATTTGTTTAAAGGACGGATGTGCATTTTACAAATGGTGATATGCTCTAATGATGCTTTTATATTTGTTTAGAGCTTTGTGCTTAATTGGGCTGTAAAAAGCAAAATCAATTTTGATTTTAATCAATACACTCTAGTAAAACTGTATTCCATTCGACGATCAATCATACAACCTTTCTTTAATAGATATATCAAATGTAATATATATGCATTGTATCATGTCTTACACACTTACTCGCACCATAACAGACATTGTAAGTTCTACAATATGTTGACATCAAATTCAATGGTTTCATCAAAATTCTCTCTAAACACTATTTAAAATGTTCAAAATTGTCTTTTTCAATGTGAAGGTACTTTTATCATGAACAATTTAAATACAAACATAATCAGAAATTACAATATGGAAAGTTTTCAATTGTTTTACGAGTGGAAATAGACATAACTACTTTTCTGACGCGAGTGTAGAACCTGATAAAAGGGAGTGAAAAGAACCTTATCATCATGAGCATATGGATCAATGCTGAATAATAAACAATTGTTTGTTTGTAAACACTTCCTGTTCTACGATGATAAGACATCATTCTGTTGTCTCTGTTAGATGCACGTTCTATCTTTCCTATTGGGTGTCTTGTTAAATCTTCTGATTTATTCACCATCAAGACCACTTTTTTCGTCGAAACTATCAAGACTATTTTGTTACCTCGAAGTCAGTGGAAGATATCCTTGCCTTCATTGCTCCATAACATCTACATTGTATATCTATCAAAAGACTTATTTAACATGTCAAGTGAAATATATGAAACAACTAATGAAAGTGTTTCACATAATGCAGTTCACCTTCCATTCTGAATGAAACAAAAAGATCACCATAGCTTCACATTTATTCCATTACGTTCTGAATGAATCCAGTTGGGAACTGAATTAGGTTGAGCAATAAAAAGAAACTTAATGATTTTCGTTAATTAGTGACAACGATTTTGGAGAGGAAAAGCAAAGCTGGAGTCATAAATAGACGATAAGGAAGAACTAATTTGAGAGCATCCGGTTGTAGAGAGTCAGCGATTTAAGCTTAATGTCTGCAGTGTCGTTAATTCTGTAAAGTAATACTGATCGTAGAAAACACAAAACTTACAGCAAAACTCAAAAGTCTGCTGTTCTGAAATTCCAGTGTTTAGGTGTCAGCATTTGACTTTGGTATAACACATCCAGAATCAAGTTTTAATTTGTTGACTTTATCAGATTTAAAGCATGTATTTTGGGACAATTTTAGATCATTTTATATAAGGTTAAAGCTATTAATGAATAAGCCATTGTACATCAATATGTCCCCAAAAGAAATTTCATCATGTTTGTAAACAATCTAACCTACCTGAGTGATCCATTGAATTACATGACTATCTGCGGAATTTGGCCCAAGTGTATGCTTTTTCAAGTGGTACTTTTCTGCATAAATGACCTGTATTGAGGTCATCTGTCACATGTGTCCCCTTTTGCATCTTCCCTTGTTCTGTCTCTTTAAACAGTTAAAACTGATTATGCAAGGACTCAGGGATATTGAAGATTCGAACTTTCGAAATTCGACATAACAATTCGCAGAAAGTCAATATCAGCTCGGGGATAAAAAAAACACTTCATTACTACAGCTCCAGTAAATCAACGGAAACTTGACATCTGATTTAGGTTCTGTGAGAGTGGGCTCATAGATCCATCCAAAAATTAATTTCATGAGAGCAAAAAGCCACATGAACAGCAATGAGTCAGTCGATTTTCAGCTTATACGGTATGATACTCTTGGATATAATCTCGTTGTTACAGATATCTAGCAGTGGCTTGCAGATTGTTGGATGTTATACCTCACCATTCATATTCAGAACGCTTGGTCGTAAATTTGCCTTCGTTGAATAAAGCACATTTATTTTACAATGTCAAATGAAATGCTGGTTTGTAATAAGGAAAATACAGTATGTGAAAACTTGAGTGTCAAACACACCTAAACATACTCTAGGAGGAGGGAGATCTTGTGAATAGTATATACCCACTACGGAGAGTTATGGTAGATCCCGGATATATCTGAAAACAGGAGAAGGATCAATTCTCTTTCAAATAAATGGTGTTTTCAACATAGCTGGGTTAAAATCGTAGAAAAGTAATTCATCCGAGAAATCAGCACATCTAGTTCTAAAAATTATGACTTTAATGCACCGTCCAGAACACATTATCATGGTTATCACGTGTACACCCCATACTTTCAGTAATAAGACTTGCATACGAAGCTCAGAACATACAAACTTTGGTTCTTATACACATTTACTCATTTTATATACGCAATTTAACACTTTGATTGGAAGACTTTCAAAAGTTCTACATATACAACAAAAGCAGTTAATGAAAAGAGGCTTACATTTGTTTTTCCTGGAAGATGGCGAGTACTTTACCCTTTCTCTTCGGCATAATTTTATATGTTGACAATTTTAACTTTTTTGGATTACGCAGGTATTATTTTTCCCTTACAAATTCTACGTACAAAATGAAGCCAAACATAATTTCAATTTCGCTGACGATGACTACTAGCGGACAATTGATTCATTGAAAAAAAAAACCAAACAAGCAATAATGTCGTCTGTGAAAAAACTAGTCTTAAAGAGAACAACACAAGTAACACATACTGTGTGCTGATCTTCATTCTCTGACGGATGTTGCAGGGATAATATTGTCGGTCTGTATACTAAGCGTTATTTTGAATGTGACTGTATGTGATACACATATTGACCATTGTGTACCCGGTCGCTTGGCAAATGAAGTGTTGACAGCGTAGTTATGTTTATGTTTTGAAAATTAATAAGTACATACATATACTATCCGCTGAACGGCTATTTAAAACCTTCAAAGTTCATTTTACATCTAATTACATCTAGGTCACTAATGTCGGTAATAAACTGGAACTACTCATTTCTAGGGTGATCCCTATAAGCATTATGTTGTTTAAATATGGCAAGGCATTATACATATATAACAGAATGAACTATCAAAGCATGGCACTGAACAATTCTGAATACAAGCGATGGCTAAATTTTGCTAAATTTTAAATTTGAATCTTAATACCGGTAAATAAAGATCTGTGCATGTCTAGAAAATATACAGTTTAGCAACTCTATTACAATGAACTGATTACTGTCTTGAAAACAGAAATGAATCGAAGACGAAATGTCAACCTGCCGTACGGCATTGTTGAGATTCTTTATCGAAATTCTTTATTCTTTATATCCTAGTTAAATATATACGTAGCAAAATGTTTCTTAACCAGGGAAATACTTCTGGAAATTTTATGTCTCTAAAACATCTGGCAGCATTGTGCCTTCATCGGAAATCGACTTAAACAAGACGCGCGCGGGATTAACCAATATTGAAAAGCAATTTGTTCGGACAAGGAATCGAATGTGACAATCGGCATTTTCTCTCATTCCTTCGTTTTATTTGTTAATGCCCTTGAAAGCCTCATTAATCTAACTTGATATGGAGACGTCAAAGGAATGACGAGAAGAGATCATCAAAAAGTAAATTTTCCCATTTCTGTGTAAAGATTTTCATGTTCTTTGAAAGTGGATAGAAAACATAGCATCTGAAGGTTTCAAGTTTCCAACGAAAGGAATGTTTACTCTGTTCTGTTTAACTATTTGCTCAAGCAAATATCCTATATTATTTACTTATGATCGAAAATAATTTTTGATAACCTACAAGAATTTCATGAATCAATTACTGAGGCACTGATGACGGGCAAAATTTTAAAGAAATATTACACATACAGCTATTGCTAAAATGAAATCTTATATGTAGATGTAAATAACATATATATGTATAAAGGGTTCATATAAGTGTTAAGTTTTAATTAAATTCATTGATTATATTAAAATCGCAGATAACGAGGTATCATTCGCCAGATGAATCAAGTGATATTACACTTATGTACAAAGTTTGTGAATATCGGACAAACACGGACCTTTGATAGTCCAGAGGTGGGATCAGGTGCCATTGAGGAGTAAAGTTCTCATGCTAAATGGTCACACCAGCCGCGAGTCCACAGACAAATCATATGAAATGATTGAAAAATGTGTGTAGGAAAATAATTTGATATCAGGGATAAGGCTATTTATATTTTAATGTACTTAGTGATAGATACTTCTCTTATCATGTTATTTTATTTATTGAACGGTAATATTATTTTTAGAAATGGACTATGATATAATATGCATGTATAGATCAAGAAATAGTTTACTTACTTAAGTTTATTTTGTTGGATATTAAGAATGACATAACATTTAAAATGACAAGCATATTTCACTCATACGGAGATGTCACCGGTAGCCGGTGAAGGGCGATACATTTTTTCCTAAAATCGGCACTGCTGACCTTAGAGCAGGGAGGGTTCTTACAGGTGCCAACACCTTCTGTGACACGGGACCTCGATTTTAACCGTGTCATCTCATCCCCATCAGGACAGGAACGGCCAACCTTAGAGTAGCACGGCGGGATTCGAACCCCGGACTATTCGATTCGAAGTCAAACACGCTAACCACTCGGCGGCCACGGAGGTCCCACAAGCATTTTTGTAGAACTAGAGTAATTAAACAAATCTATCTGTTCTTTCTTTTACCATTTCTTACATATACACTGAGATTATGGACAGAATGTTACCTGTGTACAGAGTTTATCCTGAAGTGCTAGTTGTGTCTTTGACTTTCAAAAAAGAACATTTATTAAATCATTGACCCAAAAATGAAGAAAAAGTACATTGTACAAAACTAAACTTTTAACCAATCATTTCAGAAATTTAACAAAATATAAACTCTTTACACAAGGTACATATCGAATCTTCATTTTTCATCCACAAAAATGGCTTTAGTATAGAAGTAACCAGAGCTGCATACCATTTCCCAGTGTGCTATATCATCCCACTTACTCTTTATCACATGGACGTGCACTTATTGTCGTACTTTAAAGAGCTTCGAGTAAATTAATTTAATTGTAAAAGAGCTGAATATACGGTAAGAATTACCAACAGAGAGACGGTATCAATTTAAAAAATCAAAATTTAAAAGTATCCTTATTACTCCGATAATATACGCACAAGCCGGAAAAGCACAGTTACCCGCATGTATCCAGCATAATCTTGGTTCAAGTAATTCACAGCGCATTTTGACATCATCTTCAGTGAGATGTGAAAAAACTATTTGACTTGATCTATTATAATGTCATTTTGTGTGATGGATAACGTTTAAACCTTATAAATGATGTCTCAAAACAAGAGTGATAAATACGTTTGTATCGACGAGAACAAGCAGATAAATCTATTTGTCGACTGAATGCTTCACAATACAGAACCAGTCACTGTCTGTAAATTGCTCTGAATAAAAGCATGTATTATTTCTGCGTCATTGGACTACTCTCATCATGTGACTGGTAATTGATTAAGTTGGTCTCTTCAAGTCAAAGTAGAAAAAAGAATTAAAATAATATGAGTAACAAGCAGGAGATGGCAGAAACTGTAGATGTGCAAATGAACTCTAGTATTATATACTATTAGATATCATTCATTCCTTTTACAGTAGATATAATATAGACACCTCTAGTCTTGGTACACTATACAGTTTTTATCTGTGCTAATTAATGTTTTATGACTACAGAAAAGAAATTCAGCATCGTCTACATCATGATCCCTTTGACATGTTGCAGCTACAAAAGAATGGGAAACTGTTCATGTGAACAGTATGGTCTGTATTTGGTTTCATATGCTCCAGAATGGGGTTCACTACCGTCAGTCAAATATCATCATGACTGAAGCTACTCTTACATAAATAGCCTCTATTGCCAAAATAAGCTCTATCTAAATGCTACACATCTCCATACTAGTTGAGCAATCCTTATCGATATAAGCTTAAGAAAACCTCTACTCTAAACAGCATATACAACTGTAAACTATTCAATAACAAGCAATGTTTGACTGGAACCATCATCTGATTCAATTTTACTGATTATTAAGTTTAATTTCTGCCTGTACGCCTCTTTGTTTACTTTGTTATGTTTTTAGAGTATTTACTTGACAATTTAGCCGTGACGCCCAATTAAGTTAGTTTTTTTTTACACAATACATCCGTTATAAGAGCTAAATACTTGTATGTATGTACTTGTATCAGTATGAAGTAATTGATGTTTTTCACGTGGTCCTATTGGATTCTCGATACCATTCATTTTGCTATATATTAGTACATTACAAGCAGGGATAACTCACTGAAGTATTCATTGCTGATGTTGCCTTACATTTGGTATCAGTTAATCTAAACAGAATAAGCAAAAGGTTGACTCAAAATCAGTCCATTTGCAAACTTCGTACACAAATTGGCATCTTCACACGCTGGAGCCTATCTACATGTTGAGTAAACTAAATGAACTTGTTATTAAAACAACTATTGTATGTGAAATGTGATACATTGTGCAAATGATCTGTTATAAAAATTTTTTGAACTTCATTATCTTTAGAAAAAATGTGTCCATGCTTCAGAAATGTGTAGGACGATTCTCTACATGCAGAACAAATCTTAGCCGGTTCTTAGCTGTAGGGCGGTTCCTAAGCTCTTGACTGCATATTACTATATGGTAATATCTCGTCTCAATGATGAAAATGATCAGGAATAAAATGCGATAATCAAAACAGTGATGATGATGATGATGATGATGATGATGATGATGATATTATGGTAACAAAATAATAAATATTTAAGGAAAATTCTAAAGTGTAGAAAGGATTTATAATTTACACAAAAATTGTTTTTTACTGCCTTACCTTTAACTTATATACCTAACATTTTATGGTTGTTCAAATATAGAATTTACAGATTTGTTACAGTGTTTACATATCAAATGGCAAGTAGTTTCCGATATATTTGGACATAGCATTTCAACTTCCATAACCTAACACTGAAAATCTTGAAGCTTGATATGTATGCTAAATTACCGTTTTTCTACAATTTTCATTTTCGGTTACATACAAATATTGACATTTTGATATATTTTTTATAGATAAGGGAAATCGACAGTTTACATTCCCTTTCTTGACTTGACTTTAAATTATGTGATCCTTGAAATATACATTATATGATGTATCCATCCTCCTGACCTAAAAATATCACAAATAGCAATGAGTTGAAGTCCTTACTATTTAAGATATGAGGGCATGAACCTGTCTTTGAACTCTATCTTATCTGATGATTTAAAAACTTAAAATCGTTATTTTTCTGTACAATTAACAGCCGTCCGCAATTGTTTTTTCACATAGGTTAAACTTGACCGAGACCATTTTCAATATGTTATCAAATATGTGAGCATTATATAAAGAATGGGACGTGTAATTTAATATTTCATTTACATATTCTCTATCAATTGCATCAGTACAGTGCTTTGTCGTGAGCCTCATCTAGTTTTAAATTCCCTACGAAGTAAGACATTATAAAATTCAGTGGCCTTTACGAGCTCTAAACATAACTTAACTAAGATGACTATAAAAACGCTCGAGTTCTATAAGTTATTATACAATATATTTGAAGCCGTAATACCAAACTTCAAATTTACGTCACATAAGCTAATTTTAGATTTTAATTGGTGTTTTCTTCAAATGTGGTGTTCATATATTTTAATTACTGTCATTGCTACAGTATCAGGCAGAACAATAAGACATCTTGCCTCTAATTGAATTTATAGTCTTTACCTTTAACAGAACATAACATCGCATATCTATTAAGCATAACAGCTATATAGGGAAGTCTGAAGACAGGATCGGATATACTGAGAGAGCAGAGATCAAGTACATAATATCACATGCCAGTCTGTCTACAGACTTACGCGGGAATTTCTTACCAAAGAAGTCCATTTTGATTGCTTCTATGCCATATTCAATTTCTCGATTGAGAGATGATCTTCATATTGGAACATTAAAATGGCAATATTGATATTTCAATTTATTTCTGAAGTGAATTTTTTTTACTTTATTTATATTATAGTCTATGATTTTGATCGGTGTAAAATATTGTAAAATAATGGTACTACTGGTCCTGGATTATAATTCTTATTCCTAGTCTCTTATTTCTTTGTCCTGCATTGTCTTGTCAACAAATCACTGATATTTGGTGACGTTTCACACAAGGTGACAATACATCAACAGTATAGTTATGTTTAACAGACGAAGGATTACAATTATATACTTAACAATGCAACGAGAGCCCACCTATCTAATGTAGATACGTTACAGAGAAGACCCTGGGATTTTGTAATACGTAATCTGTGCAACAAGAGGGTTTTTTTGTATGTATTTAATTTTGTTGTTTTGTTTGTGTGGTATTATCATTATTATTATTATTATTATTATTATTATTATACAAGAGTTTACTACCATCGCCAAATAGGACTTGTTCACATATTTGAAATATAGGTAACACAGCGGTTGCCGCGCGTGGGACAGGGCTTGCTTACCTTTCTAGAGCACCTGAACTTACTACCGGTTTTAGTGGGTTTCGTGGTACTCTTTTATTTGACTTATATATTGTTGTTTGGATTGCTGTTTGTACCGTTGACTTTTTTTGTGTTGACCATGGTTTTGTCTGTTTGTCGATTTTTTTAGATCTTTAATGTCCCCTTAGTATCTTCAACTATCCTTTATACGTGAAGACTACAATAAAGTTATTGGATCAGCACTATCCTCCCTACAATGAACATTTACCATAAATATACAAATCGCTCGGGATGAAATTGTCATTTAATCATGACCTATTTCAGTTAATGATTACCTATATTTCTATATCTAGTCTTATGCTTTTTATATTTCTATATGAAATGCCATATCACCTTCTTATAAATGCGATACTTTAATGACGAGTGTCACATTTGTGTTTTTGCAACTATCATCTGCAAAACTTGCTTCAAAATCAACATTCACATTGTATAAATTGCGACGAACTTATCACTTCCACAGATCTTATGACGTCGTATATGATCACTTGAATATCGATACATGTATTTTTTTTTGGGGGGGGGGGGTATTTACCTAGTTTCTGTGTTTTTTTATAAACGATTGGTAGGCATCGAAAATTTACACATAGCTCTTAACCAATCAGGTTAAGAAATTATAGATGGATACTAACGGAAAGAACAAGGATTATACAATTAATACTATATGTGTAGGTTTTTGGCAATATTAACCCGCTAGTTGTTAAAATGTCAAACAATTCAAGACGAAATGTCTATCAGGAGTTAATCAATCGTTAGCGTAATGAATACCAACATCGAAATAAGGGCATTAGAGAGATGAGTGGAAAATGTAAGGTTTTTTGTATATTCGAGTTTAGGCTGAGGACAACCTGGCTACATTTTGCACATATGACTAGACTATAAATAAAGTGTATGACGTAATGATGCATGCAGATATTTACTTTGATCCTTACATAAACACTGTAGTTGGAATTAGATATTTTTCTGTTTTATTATTTTGCCAACAGAAGAGCCCTAAACATGATACACAGATAAAGGATTTTTTCATTACCACCATTTGGCTGACAACATTAAAGCAAAGTTTGCGTGCATAACAGTCTTCAAAAACATGAAAACAAAATCTTAATCTGCCTGCACATTACTGCTGGTAACTAATTAATATTGAAACAAATGGAAACGATTGACTGGCCCACAAGTAACATGTACAATCCACGCAGAGTATCTCTAATATATTCAACATTCTGATATTGTGGGCCACTCCTCTCTAGCTGACATAGTAGGGATTATTATATCTCTGAAATAACAATTCAAAGTAATATAATTAAAATACACAGCACCATAATAATGATTAAGTAAACATTTTTAGAAATTGAGAAAACTTATATAAGATGAGATAGATCTGTATCATCAGAACTGTTTTAAGTCAAAAGATACCGGCCAAATATTTACACGCTATGTAATAAAAGATATCAGATGCCTCTAGTAAATTTTGACCATCGTTCATATTAAGATATTCCAAGAAGCCTGTATCGCCCATTTGGCATCAATCTGTTATTTAAAAGAAAATTCAATATTCCATTGGAATTCAAATTCAGCTATAACGACCACTTTGGTTGCCTGGCAGGGTCATCCTATACAATTAATAAAGAAGCCTAGTTCCCCGTACAACATGTTTCAAAAAGCTAATAACTATTTCTACAAGTTTGAAGACATCCTGTATGAACCTAAAATAAAGTAATGAAAGTCAATTAAAGAAATTTCTATTTTTAATTGTCTTGGATGGTGGCAAGGTGTCCAACACAATTTTGAAAGAGAAGCACCCCAAGGCAAATCAGACCGAGTTTCAAACAAGTTTGGCTACTTGTATCTCAAGTAGTTTATGATGAGGGATATATTCCCCCTGTCGCATACCTTGTCCTGATCCCCTCTTTTTTCTTTTATGACCATCACCGATTATGACTTATTCTTGTATACAAAAATGTGTGACCCGACACGACGGGTGTCACGCGTGGAGCAGAAGTTGCTTACCCTTCCGGAGCTTCTGAACTCACCCCCGGTTTTTAGTGGGGTTCGTGTTACACTATTTTTAGTTATAAGTGTATTTGTGTATTTCGGTTTGTAGTTTTGTCTCCTTTTTTGTTTTGGCCACGATTTTGTCTGTCATTGACTATTTATATTTGGAATGTTCCTTGGTATCTTCTATTTCACCCATTTTATTTTAGATGTTTTTGCATTTGCAAAGATTTGTTAATATTGAGAAAAGTTCAATTAGAATCCATAATATAAAATGCTCGTAACTACCCTTCTTCTACTCCCCTTTGATTACGTTCTAAAATAAAATCGAAAATGAACCAATTAAAATCAAGAATTTCCACCAGGCGGTCATGTTGGTGAACACCAAAACTGGAAATTTCATAAAGGGTCTTTCATATAACATTTCTACCAAAAAAACTAATTTGGCCTGGTAGTTTCAGGGGAGTAGATTGAAATCCAAACTGTTAAGGGTTTGCTACGGCCATATTGGACCAAATTGAGCCAAAATGAAGAAATGCTTA
>JACSZP010004991.1:0-10143 GCA_016161895.1 Pinna nobilis | reverse complement strand
AAAAAAAAATCACAGTGACACGGTGCGAAAATAACCCTGTTTACAGCGCTTGTGTAACGTAACTCCAAAGCAACATTTCAGAAACTTAAGAAGTAACACTGACGAAAATCATTGACAGATTGGAAGATACATAGCACTTTTCATATAGTCCCTAGATCTATTTTGGTGGATATGTGATAAATACATTTGAATCAATTGTTTTAAGCAATGCGTAATGCGTTAGGATGTAGGTAATGGTAATTAGGTTGAATTTTGATAATTATTCTTTTTTTAGTTAAGTAATACGTGCCAATGTTCAGCGCCTACAACGTGATACAGGGTTAGTCTCAGTACAATTATATATGTCTGACATTACTACATGTAGCGGGGGTTACTGTGTCAAATTCCAACCATCACTTTGAATTAGTGTTCACAATCATGGCAATATGTCATGTTCTGCAATAGATATGGCTTGCAAAAATATGCTCAAATTATTCCGCTGAAAACAGCAAACATCAAGGTTAAGGTCACAAATTTGACATTAAAAGAAATATCATAAAGAAAACAAAAGAAAAACAAACAAAAACCACAACAAAAAGGGAACAAAAACTACCAAGCATTAAAAAAATGCACTTACCCAAAGACAGACAGATACACAAAGACACACACACACACTAAAACCATTTGTCCCCAGTCTTCGGGCACTCTTGTTATCATGCATGTTAGCAATTATTGATGCAACAGATAACAAAGTTTGATTATCGGGAATTAAAACCCCTAAAAACATCCAACAAAGTCATTCTTACTATGCAGTGACTCGATACTTCAGATAGATGCTGATACAAAAAAAGGTTGTATGGCTATTATTTTTGTTATTTGTTGAAGTCCATCTAAAGAATCTTACACTTATATGGTGATGTCACCGATGACGATAAGTGCGACAAATTTGGCCTATGCTCAGCACTTATTGCCGTAGATCAGTCCGAGTTCTTTAATACGCTGACACATACTGTGACACGGGACTTCGGTTTTCATTGTCTCGTCCTAAGGGTAGGGACAACCATCAGCAGCGCTGATTCAACCCAGGGTCTCATGATCAGAAGGCAAAAGCGTTATCAACTGAGCCACAGTTGCCCCTTACCACCTAGTGAAAAGATGTTTACACTTTACAGATACTGAACTGAGCCACAGTTGCCCCTTACCACCTAGTGACGCTTTACAGATACTGATTAGATAACAATTATCCATATAAAGACATGCGGTGAAGTCTCCATATTGGTGAATGTTTCAGGTCTGAGAAGCTATAAGCAATAACCCCGGACTTATGGGGGCTTGATTGGATGCATTGGTCTCCTTTGTAACCAATTATGTAATAATATGTCGACAATATGAGTGATTGTCCAAGAGAAATATAAAGTGTTATAATATTATAACTCACATGAAGGCGATATACCATTGCTTGGACGCGAGGGTTGCTGCTTCTGGAAACAAAGCTAAGCCAATCAGAGTGATGGTTGGGGTGATGGATAGCGGACCAATGAACTGCATGATCAATCCAATTAGTCCGCTGTACCCAATGACAACTTGGAACAATGATGCAACCATTATAGCTCCTTGCAACTGCAATATATGAAACATAGCAATAATGATATTCTAGGAATCTTCCAATATTTAAGAACACAAATGGCAATTTAGATTCAATATCTAAACTGCTATTTTAATAGCGCTCGATTATCTTTTAAGAGTGAAGAAAAGTGTCTTACAAAGCTGACATATATTCAACTGTCTACAGTGAAATGAAAATATTCAAACTTTATTCTTATTTCAAAATTTGGTTTCTTTTTAAAAAGTATCGTGGGCCTTAAAACTAACATAACGTATGAAACTTAATTTGATCTATACAAATGCAGACTGACAAAATGTCATGTAAATACATGTATATCATATAACTGCACACATTGACTTTGAGGTTGTACATAATATGTTTTTGAAATGTGTTTGATTAAATTTGATAGAACAGGGAGATTATTTTGTCATTAAACTCAAAACAAGAGTGTGGCGCCAAGGAAATTGAGCAAGACTAATTCATATCGTATCAGATAAGCAGGAATGTTAGTGGTTAAGGTTTAATAAGATTGGACACATGATAAAACGTCTATTACAGTGTTTACCTCTCGAAGTCTTGAATACCATATTTCTCTATGTTCATCCGATCCAATTGGTGGCAATGGGTTTATTGTTGTGTTCAGTTTACCTGTAATATAAAGACATACTTAACCGACGTCATATTCTATTACTGTTAATGTTTCACGTCCCATTGGAGAACCTAGCGCTCATGCGGAGTCATTGAATCCTTATCATCGAAAAGTAAAGGTTTTATAGCGCGCAAATACTTTGACAAGGGCCTCCGGTTTCAAGCTCGGAAATTCGCTTCAAATGTCAAAAACTTGGCAAATGAAGAATTGCTGCCTATGTAAGCTATTAATGTTTGTCATTACCGGGATTCGAACCCTAGACCTAGCGCTCACAATGAGAACACTCTTACGACTATTTCGAAAAAAGAGTACTTTTATGCATGTTTTATACATGTATATGAATTTAAAAATCAGTAATATCTAGGTATTTGTATTATCATTATAATTGGCTCCGATTATGTCTTGCAATATTAACATAGGAGAGAGAGAGAGAGAGAGAGAGAGAGAGAGAGAGGGGGGGGGGTAAATGTAAATTAATGTGTTATTCACATTACGACTTTTTTACCAGGGTATGGATCCGTGAAATTGCATGAAAAACAATTTTTTTAAGAAGCTGCCGCCCAACAATAATGTTTTTCATCCTTTTCTAACTCAAATTCAAATTACAGATGAGGGACAATAAACTTAATAGAGCTTTTTATTTCTGAATCATAGATGATTGAGTCTATATTTGCATCCCTAAGCGTGAGAAAACAGCCTACTAAAGAAAACTGTTAATACAAACTCTTTACACGAGCTTCTTTGAAATGCAACACTGACGTACGATTTAAATCTGTAAAACTGATACACCTTTACTTATCGTTTACACTACTTTCACAAATTTATCAAATTTGGGAAAATGTCATGTATCAAATATGAAATTGTTTCGCCGAATGTAACTGATGTGCAGATGGAGCACTGACAAAACAAACTCGGGATACTGGTAAATCCAAATAAAACAGTGTAGTTGGTTGTTTGTATTGTTGTTTAAAGTCCCTATCACGAATCTTTTTTTTACTTACATGGAGACGTCACCGTATGCAAATGAAGGACGATACATTAGCATTTTACGGCATTCATGGTATTTGAGCAGTATATATTCCGACGGATATAGAAACCAACCCATTGAATCAGAATCAGAATCAGAACTCGAACACGCTAACCGTTGACTCACGGCAGTCCCCGTCAGATTCCTAATGCAATTTTGCGCTGTTTGACTTTTAGCAGTCAATTGAATACATTATGCACAACTTACAGCATGAACCTCACATGCATACAGCCAAACTTATGTTTTTCGTATGAAATGTTGTTATTATTGTTGTATCGTTGTTTAGTATCCCATTGTAGAATATTTCACTTCTATGGATACGTCACCGGCGATCTTGTACAAAATTATTGTGTTTGGACAACCAAATGTAAGTGTCAGTAAGAACAATCTTGCACAGTCTGGTGTCTAGTATGTCATAAATATTTCAATACTAATACCAGTAGGACCAGTAACGTACTGTCAACGAGAATCAAACCCTACAAGCGAAAGAAAGTTTGAAGTTTTGGAAAATATAACGTATCAACAACAGTCTAACATGGTTTAAAGGTACACTTGGACTCATTTAGAAAAAAATTGTCATACACGAGATAACGACGGAATCGTGTACAAATGGATATAATTAAGCGATTTACACATTAAACATGGTCAAATCAACGTTTAAATGTCCGTGCTGGTCACGTTTTGTCCGCGTAATTAGCCCTACTTATAGGCATCGGTCATGTCTGTTCAAATGGCGGGAAATGAATACAATCCGTAATCGTGTACTAGTATTTTTGATTTTTCAAACGACGATATTAATATATTGCGTGCATATTTTTGTATTTTATCAGCTACATCCTCTAATAACATGCTGGGGCAAATGTGATATTTCAGTTTTTTAATTCTGTGAAGATGAAAAATGAGTCCAAATGTATCTTTAAGAGACCGTCCAAGGGAAGGAGCAAAATGGGTCAAATATAACGGTTTCTTAACTCAGGTGTTTTATATAGAAAAAGTTTTGGGAACAATACATTTAGATCACACAAAGTAGGTAGTCCTTAAATTCAGCGAGTCGTTAGGCAGTTTATACAGTAAACTGCGTTACATATATATTATCGTTGGCTGAACACGCATGGGTCACATTACATATCACATAGTATATTAATTACATGTTTCGACGGGGCCGCCGTGATCTGCAGTAGTTCATGTGTTCGCCTTCCGATTGTGAAGTCATGAGTTGGAATCCGCGATGTGGTCTGATGTCCCTGTCTTTCGGATGCGACAGTAAAGACCCATGGTCCCATGTAACAATAGGCGTCGGCACGTTGAAGAACTCACGGCCATGATTGCCGAGCATAGCTAAAATTGCCGCCCTTCACCGGAACACGGTGACGTTTCCATATAAGTAAAAGCTTCAACAACAATACATCAACAGCGTTTCAGCGCCATCGTGCTTTTCATATCTTAAGTCATATTTTCTTCTGCTGGGGGGCCTCCGTGGCCGAGTGGTCAGCGTGTTCGACTACGAATCGGAAGATCCGGGTTCGAGCCGCGTCAGCGCAACTCCGCGGTTGGCCGTCCATGTCCTTCGGATGAGACAGTAAAAACCGAGGTCCCGTGTCACAGTAGGTGAAAGGTTAAAGAACCCTCCCTGCTCTACGGCCAGCAGTGCCGAGCATAGGCAAAATTTGTAGCCCTTCACCGGCACACGGTGACGTCTCCATGTGAGTGGAATATTCTTGAGTGGGACGTTAAACAACAATACCATACCATACCATACCATACCATACCATACCTTCTTCTGCTAATGTATACGGACACTCCCACTGTGGTAATGAGAGAATGGTAAACGTCGGTGTGAGAAACGCAAACGTAGCTCCTTGAATTATGGGTAATCTGAAACAACAAACCAGTATCACGGAGGCGTTTGTCATTGACAAACTAACATAAGGATTTTCAAATCACATCGTGTTGGAATGTGCCTCTTGTGTTCAGAATATAAACCTAAGGAATTAATTTTGTTTTGCTCTATTCATATAAAATAACAGGATTTGGCATGCAAACTTACTTCTTCTGATTATTTTTTCTCTTACGTGAAACACGTCCAAGTCATTTTTCTGCAATTTAACTTTAATACAAATATAATAATGTGCAGGTACTTGAATTATCAATTTATGTAAAACACATCAATAAGCAAACTATTTCCATTTTATGGATGTTATAAAAATTGTTTATCATTTACACATGACTATGGACCCATCTTGTACCAACAAAAAAATGAACATGATTCACGCATGCTACTACCAATTTATCTGGAGACTACATTCCAACCGCCCTTCAAAATGTACGTCAGTTAATCCTAAGATACACTTTGTAATATACAAAAATAAATCAGAGCAACGGCGGCGTATCTTTATACAAATATTTAAATTATAACCAAATCAAACGATGTCGGCTTTTTGGAAATCCGATGTCATTACTAGTAACGCTAGCAATTTGCGTCAAATCTTGAAAGATTTCTTAATTTGTTCATTGCCCTACTCAAGAATCTCTCTGTTATATAGAAACGTTACCGTATAATGATAAAGTGAGAAAAAATTGGCCTTAGTCTTAATGACTTTTGAGAAGTGAGGATTCTTCAACATGCCAACACCATCTAAGGCAATTAAAGGCATGGGCCTCGATATTTACTGTTTTATCCCAGAGAATGGGACAGCCATTCGTGGCGTGGCACGGATTCAAACCCAAGACCTCGCGATCAGAAGGCAAACACGCTAGCCATTGATCCACGGCAGTCCCAAATTTTAAAGGATTTCTTGAGCTCATAATATTAGGAGGAATGTCTCACCTAACACCTAGAGTTGTCTGTAGCAGCGTACTAAGTCCAGAAACAAAAAATATTGTACTGATTAATTCACTTAGTCCTACACGGTCGTCTGCTATACACAGGGACTTGTACAACACCAGTGGTACTGTAATAGTTGATCCAAACGCCGTTAGGTAATGCTGTAAGAAAAAACAAATCACATTCGGGTAAAAAAAGAGATGAATGCTGCTGCTTTGTATGATAGGAAACAGAAACGGTGCACGTGTTTTTTACAATGTGCTAAACAATAATCATGGTCACAAGTCTTTAAGACTTGATATATAGTGAGTTCTTTAAGGTATACACAAATCAAATCTGGAAGCCATACATCTTATCAATCGAAAGTAACCATTAAGGTTTGTTTCTATATACAATGAAAGAGACAACTGACACACACAGACAGTCACATAGTCAGGAAAGACACCCTCAACATCCATATTGCCGCAAAATTTTCGATTGCTGGGACATAGACATAAACACATAAACTGAGGTGTGTTCCATGCAATGTCAATGTCAAATTCCAGAATTTATTATAATTGAAATCACCTGAAAACCTAAAATGATGCATAAGTACCATGGCGGCACTTCTTCTACTGAATAAAGGATGTCTCTCTTCTTTTTTTCGGAAGACTTGGGGGGTTTCGCTGCCTTCTCATTTTCAGATGTAGCGTCTGTATCTTCAACAGTAACTGTCGTGGCCATTATCTAATCAATATTATTTTCTCCTTTGTCCCGGACCTCTCGTTTTATACAGGAAAAGATTTTCTTGTTTCTTATTTCACCTGCAATTAAAAAAAATGAAATTTCAAGAACCCCCGCTACTCAACGATTCAAAGTGCTGAGCGTTGACCAAAATTTGTAGTCTTTCATTGGCATTGTTGACGACTCCAAATCTGTGGAAGATTCCTAAATAGATTTAAACAAAAGGACAACAACAACAACTAACTAGTGGCAAGTGACGCCAAGATCGCTTAAGATCGACTGCTGGATTGGATACCATAAAACTTGAGAATTTACTGAAGTCTGAGAACTACCACAGCTCCAGCTTCCCAACCAATCAGAGTTAAGTATTAAATGCATTTGAGTAAATTCTCACACTTAAATTAGTTTTTAAGTTTTATGTTACCGCGCCATGCACCACTCTTGCCACATGACTAAATCATTTAGACTGCTTTTCGCCGCAACCAACAGTCTCCCGATTCTGCAGTGACGTCCTGGGGAGGAAAAAAACACGCTTAAGAATAACTGATGAAGAATTTAAAGGCTGGCGCTAACTTTAATTATGAATCCAATATGCTGATCTTATTGATACAATATATCAGTTGTAACGACTGGAATTGATCAGTATGAGTATACAGTATTCTGAATTCTAATGGTCTTCGGTTGTCTCCAAATATGACGCAATGGGTCATATGGCAATTATTCAATATACACATGCAAAAAATATATTATACTGGTTTTGCTCTGAATTCATTACTTTTTAAGTTATCTGATTGAGCAAATAACAGAATTTTCATACAGGGGGGGGGGGGGGGGGGGGNNGGGGGGGCACAATGTACCGTCTACCCCGCCTTGGTGATCAATCAATGAATTATACGTGCCTGTCTTATATTACCTAAATGTATGCTTCCATGAGTGATTTTGTTTCTACACAAATCATCTGAATTAGGAAAACACTTGTTATTTGTTACCTTTCTTGCATTTTCCCTTGGACAATCTCTTAAAGCAAGCTAGACTGATAATGTATAGATTGAATTTACGACAACAAAAGTCTGAAAAGATATGATAATACCATGGAATCAATGACACCTTTCTTTTATAAAGGTAGTTATAAGATTAAAATCAAAGTGAAGACTTGTGGTATTTACATTGAGGCTTTAAATCAAGTCGTTTTAGATAAATTCAAGAACCCCTTTTATCTTCGTTTTTGTGTACTTTTAAAGATGAAGACTAAGGTTGGTTAAGGTTACAGAAATATCGTATTACGGTAAATGTGATACTTGTCCGTCAAGTACCTGTTTGTCTCTCTAAATCTTAAACCCTTACAATACCACTGCCCAAAATGGACTGGTCTTATACAATAGAAAAGAGCATGTCATTATGATAATTTGGGTTGAAAGGGTTAAGAAAGATAAACTGCAAGGCACGGCGTATAAGCTGTCATTGAAAGATGAAGTTGCTTGTACTATGTTTTAATGTGGTATCACTTCGAAAGTTTTATTCTCGCCATCATGACCTGGTTGATCGATATGGTATATCTGTAAAACAGATGATATAAACCCTTTGCCACACACCTTATCCCGTCATTTTTCTCGTTTATGACCATCTCCGATTGTGACTTATTCCCGTATTCGAAAAATATGTGACACGACGGGTGTGCCATGCGCGGAGCAGGACTTGCTTACCCTGTAGGGGCATCTGAACTAAACCCGGTATTTGGTGGGGTTCTTGTTAGTCTATTTTAGGTTTAACACGTCTTGTTGTATGGATCACTATTTGTATTATTGTTTCTTTTTGTTTTGGTCATCGTTTTGTCTGCTTTTCGATTTTTGCATTTTGATAGTCCACTTGGTATCTTCGCTCGTATGAAGGCGTCACAGAATCGGTGAATGGCTTCAAATTCTAGCCGCTATTCTCGGCACTTTGGGCCATTGGTATAGCATGTTAATGCTTCGTGCAAAGGACAGAAAAAAATAATCGCGTCCTTCAGTCTCGAATCCTGGACTGCAAGGGACGACCATACTTCCAAAGGTAGAACAGTCGGAAAACGATCATCTTGTTGTTAAACGTTCCAATCAAGAATCTTTCACTTATATATGGAGACGTCATCGTCTGCTGGTGAAGGGCGACACATTTTGTCTACTATCGGCACTAATGACCATGAAGCAGTGAGGGTTCTTAAACGTGCCCAGTGCCTACACCTATGAGCCGCGGGACCTCTAACCCTTGACCTCGCGATCGGAAGGCGTATGTGCCAACTACTGGGCAACGGTAACCCCACTGAAACAAGAAGGGTATATGTTGCTTGTCCTACGTGGTACACATTGCATAAATGAAGCATTTCTAATGTTTGATGATGGGTTAAAAGTTACAAGGACATGCTTACTCCGTCTTGGCACCTGATCCCATCTCTGCAGATAACAAATGCAACAATTTTGAATCTGGCCCCAATGAAGATAATAAATCGTTAATTTGGCCCTATATAATCGGGGAAAAGGAATTTTGAAACCACATCACACGAAATCATTTTGGTATTTGATAACACCAATCCATCATTCCCAGAGTTATCTATAACACGGCTGTCACAATAAACCGTCAATTTTGGCAATCTACAGTGAATCAATGAAAAAAAAAATGACTGAATGACGGAGTTTAAAATATCTTCACTGAATCAATGTTGAAATTAGCAAAATAAATAAACAACAACAACAAACAAACAATGACACAGAAAAACATATCGTGACAACTGCAATATCCTCAGTCTTATTAAGCATAGGAAATAAATATGATGTTGTTGTTTTGCTAACTCAGATATCGGAAAATAAAAATACACCCCTCAGTGATAGTCACGACACAATCCTACTTCCGTCCAGGTTACGTCCAAAGGCCTAATACAACGTAATGTCGCTCGTATCAGACCTTGTGACCCTCTTACGGTTATGACAATTTTACGACGAACTAAAAGTTGATAACAGTAGTGTGGGTATGACACAACAGGTCTTTAGTAATATGAAGTATATGTCATTTCCCTATCTACACGTACAGTATTTTCCATGGGATAGTTGACCGGATGTCATATCAATATTATAAAATCTGGGCGACGACATCGTTCTTATGATTCGGAAGTTCTGCTGTCAATGAGATTAACGTTATCAAAGATGACTTGTTATTGTGGTTTGAGAATCAACAAGTGCTTTTCTGACTCATCGTTACCCGGGGATTACTTACAGTTTGACTCATAATTGAACTACATAAATTCTATAATCTATCACACCGCGTGGGATCGAAACGTCGGTACTGTGATTCCAGATAGCATG
>JACSZP010004985.1:3033-32115 GCA_016161895.1 Pinna nobilis | reverse complement strand
CTGCTATAACACGGGGCCTCAGTTTTTACTATCTCATCCGAAGGACAGGGACTAAGAACCACAGCATGGCGGGGATTCAAACCAAGGGACTTACGGTCTGAAGATTAACTTGCTAACCATAAAGTCACGGAGGCGCATCTAAAAATGAAACCCTTGTAAGGAGGCAATGTACAGACCTGATTTAATTTCAAAAAACAACAATCGAACACATAATGCATTACTCCATTCAGTAATGCAAATGTATAGCATCTTTAAAAATGAGTAGGTCTTCATATGAATGGTCACAGAGGCAATGCTACTGTTAAACACAGATGACCTCAACTTTTGTCAATAGATATTTTTTTTTTACACAAACACTACATTAAATCATAACGTAAACACATGCTTAGTATAAAATTTGTATGTCCAGACAATTGTCTGGTCTATTATGCTTTTGTTCACTCCAAGATCACCTCTGTACCCGAACGTACGGGACACTTCTAGTTTTGTTTTAATCTTCGTTCACGTGCTCTCAAATTTAATCCGTCGGTGCGGGCAAATCATAGGCAAAAATCTAAAACCTTAACCGCTGGTACGATACAATTTTTGTGCCTTTTCTGTCATTTCCATGCCACCGGCGGCCACTATTCATCACGATCAGCAATTGTATGCGGGGCTACGGAGTTGTCACCTAAAACCAACCACCGTCAAACAAAGAACGATATCAAAGTTACATTGTTCTCTCGAAATACTCATACAATTATTAGGCGTTACCTGTATAACTAAGAATTCTTAAAAACAAAAGCTACAGCGTACATGTAATTAATATATAGTTTTTTGTTTATTTTGTCGTACCCAGGTTAAGGCCAGACGCCATTAAGACTAAGGGTAACTTTGAGTTAATTAAATGGATACCAAAATTGCTGTTTTCAATCTTAGATTTCCTCGTGTGTACACGAATTTGTTTCTTTCGGTATTAAAAAGTGGATAGCGAAGTTTTGCAATAAACGAAAATTTAATAGAACGCAGTGAAAAACTAGAATCTTGGCTAAGTAAAAATGAATGCTTCGCTTGCTCTTCTCTTATTAACGTAACGAATCTCTCCTGAATCAAAAACCAAACCATAATCACAGTTTAAACTTCTGACATCTTGCATCAACTCGATGCCGCATTGCTTGGATTGGAAACTATGAATTTAATGCACTTGATTGGTTGGTAGGCTGTAGTGTAACGTCCCAGATTTTTTACCTATACTCCGCACCTATGACCGTAGAAAAGGGAAGCTTCCGACATCATCTGTGACACGGGGCCTCGTTTTAGCGTCTCATCCGGAAGACATGGGTAGTCAACTGCAGCGTGGCTCGGATTCGACTAATTATAAGGCCTGGGCGCTCCCGTAAAATTGCCTTGAAATAATAAAACAACAACATGTTCCATTGGGGACACGGGGCCTCATTATAGCGTCTCATCCGGAAGACAGGGGCAGTCAACTGCAGCGTGGCTCGGAATCGGCTTATTATAAGGCCTGGGCGGTCCCGTAAAATCGCCTTAAAATAATAAAACAACAGCATGTTCCATTGGGGGCCGAGTGGTTAGCGTGTTCGACTGCGAATCGGAAGATCCGGGCTCGAGCCGCGTAGCGCCACTCCGCGGTTTGCCATCCCTGTCTTTCGGATGAGAAAGTAAAATCTGAGGTCCCGTGTCACAGTAGGTGTTGGCACGTTAAAGAACTTTACCTGCTCTGCGACCAGCAGTGCAGATTACAGGCGAAATTTTTCGCCCTTCATCGGCACACGGTGACGTCTCCATATGAGTGAAATATTCTTGAGTGGGACGTTAAACAACAATTCCATTCCATACATGTTTCATTGTTAAAAAAAACTAGCAAAAATCTTATCCTGCTTGAACTGTTAAGGACTTCATATTATTGTATTGTACTCTCTTAACTGCAATGACTTTCCAACTGTAATGAAGTCACGAACTTCAGCTAAAAACCAAGACTCACCTTATGGTCAAGGTGACTTTCTGTACCACGGCCGGAAAATATAGACAATTTACTTCATGGACATATGCCATATCATTTTTCATTCCAATTATATATTATAGCTAGATTTGATACATGAATTCTTGTCAGAAGACAAAATAAATAAAATCCCCGTTATTTCGTACTCATTGATTTTAGGTCACAGTTGATTCAGATAAGAGGAAACGATTAAAAGTAAATCTCTGTCACATGTAATCATTTCCAGTGCAACCCACTTATAATGAACACAGATATATTGAAATTCTGCTTAATTTTAAAAGATTTTTAGTTTCCTGGCTAAATTACTTTACTACTACACGTATTCTAACCAAATTATTTTGAACAAGACCCTTTTTACTTGAAAGTAAAATTCATTGCCCTTCAGTTTAAATATATGTGGGTTCGACGTGCAATAATAATTTTATTAGATTGTATTTTAGTGATACATAACATAACATAACATAAATATAAACAAGCAGCAAAGCTTTATATAACATATGATTGTGTCGCCTTGTGAAAGTTAACATTCTGAAATATATTCAACATTTGAATGCAAGTTGTATATTTAAGTACTTGTATTGGCTTTTTATTTCAAAATATGAAAACAAACTAACAATCTTGTAACAGTTCATTTTGATTTTTTCAAATAAAAATTCAAAACTTAAATGTAACATATCAAAATTTGATGGTATGGTATGGTATTGTTGTTTAACGTCCCACTGAAGAATATTTCACTCATATGGAGACGTCACAGTGTGCCGATGAAAGGCTATACATTTTGCCTATGCTCGGCACTGCTGGCCGTAGAGCAGGGGGGGGGGGGGGGGGGGGGGGGTTAACGTGCCAACACCTACTGTGACACGGGACCTCGGTTTTTACTGTTTCATCCGAAAGACAGGGACGGCAAACCGCGGAGTGGCGCTACGCGGCTCGAACCCGGATCTTTCGATTCGCAGTCGAACACGCTAACCACTCAGCCACGTCGTCACTCTTACGGCGGAAAGCTGATCGATCTTTTCCACCAGTAAAAACTGTCTGCCACCCTAGGACTGAAAAATTTGATAAAAGATAAATTGAAAGACAAATAAACAAAGGTAGTTTGAGATGAATACTGAGGTTTAGATTTGACATTTTTAATTTCCGGGCAGATTTTATTTTCCATAGAAAGTAAAGCCCGTTTGACCTTAATCAGGGTGCGACATACAAAAAAGTTTATAGTAAGTTGAAGGTCTGCTCTGTCAATAGATCATTGCCTTCCCTTTTGGTTTTTCTATATTCAGTTTCTTTAATTAAGAATTAGTTTAAACAAGCAGCGCCAAGGTCATATCTTTGACATTTCATTGATGGCGTCATAGTGGTGTCTCTATAACAGTATTGCTTGCTGTTGTAATAGTTGAATTATTCAAACCAGTTCTTTTAGTCAATGCCGATTTAAAAAAAAAAAGACATGTGCCATGGACTAAATATTATGCATGTATTCTTTAATGTGACCCCGCCCATTATTAACCGAATCTCTATTTAGGAGCAGATGAAATATTTTGTCTATTTATTTCTTCATTTGAACACTTTGAAAAACCAGACTTTTTTGCCAGAGGTCAACAGTCGACGTTTCCTTAAGACACCTCCATTTGGTAAGGGAGATCGCAAGCCCTTGTATTCTTCACAATTGTTTTGCGCAGGTTTGAGCAATAACTTTTGCAAAGAGTCTCAAGCTTCAGAAATTATTGGACTTTGGTTTTGGTGGTATTGTTGTTTAACGTCCCACTCAAGAATATTTCACTCATATGGAGACGCCACCGTGTGTCGATAAAGGGCGACAAACTTTGCCTATGCTCGATACATATGGCTGTAGAACAGGGAGAGTTCTTTAATGTACCAACACTTACTGTTACATGGAACCTCGAATTTTACTGTCTCAACCGAAAGACAGGAACAGCCAGCCGTACTATGGCTCGGGCGCTCGAACTCCGGACCCTTCGATTCGAAGCCGAACACGTTAACCACTAGGCAACGACGGCGGCGAGAGGACTCTGACATAAAGAGACATTTGTCTAATGTCGGCCATTTTGTTATTTATATCCGCTGTCACGTTAAAAGTAGGAAACAAGCACCTGGTTATTATCCAGAGAAGCTGAGACGGAAATGTAGAGTTCATGAAAAGAATATCCCGTATCTTATCCTGCTCACCGGCCAAAATAGACACAAATGATTCATAGGGGGCGCTGGGAGGTTAAGAAGCTATATTTGTTCAGTCAGTGAATATTTGCTCTGGGTTATCGTCACACGTGTTTCATTAAACATCTGGATTATATACCACGTTTACCATGGGCAAAGACAGCTAATGTAGAAACTACATGTCACAAACCATGTTTTCATACCTGCGCAGTTCTGTCCAGAGATACTTGTACATAGGTGTATACAAATGCTCAATTGTTAGTAAGATAAAAATAAACGCTTTCAGTATCTCGACATATTCATCATTTTAATAGTCTCTTTGACGTCTTTGAAAATCCTGCTGACATGACCCCATGGATGTAGCGACTTTGTGAATTCAGAATTAGTATAGTAGATCAGAACATTTACATTCAAATAAATTTTTATTCGTGAGAGAGAGAGCATGCGCGGATCCAGGATTTTTTCTTTACCAGAGGAGTCGATATTTCACAGTGGGGTGTCCAATTTGTAAAAAGTAATTACCAACCCTGTTAAAATGAGAATCTAAGCATTATTGACCAATATTGGTATACATTATACCAAGTTGAATGTCGTATCACTAAAATTTAAGTTTTACAAAAGTGAACCAAGCATCAAGGTGCAAATATATATACATTCATTCGGTGTCGGAAAAAACGTCAAATACTCAAAGAAAATCATCGCTGGTTCGAGTATCAGATGAAAGTTGTATATGTAGTTATAGTAAGAAATAATGCATTTGTACCGAGCAGCATGCCTTCCACTACGTAAGCATAACAAGGACGCATCATTTCACTCACCGAATGCCCAGAATATTTCGCTGCGGATTAGTTTTTATCGTTTTCGCTCAGTGATGAGTAGTTAGATTTAAGTGAAAGCCAATTATTCAAGCTGCATATTTGAAGCAATGGAATGCATATATATGTTATATATAATGGAATGCATATATTTGTTACTGCTTCATTGTCGTTTAATACCCAACATTAGATTCTTGCACTTAAATGGAGACAGAATGGAATGGACAAGGAATGTCGATAAACAACAACAAATTCTGACCTATGATGGACACTTTGGGCCATCAAAGGGCGAGGGCTCTTTAACGTGCCGACTCCCTCTGTGACATTGGACTACATTTAAACAATTTACTACTAGCCGAAATTGTTTTCTCTGAGAAAAAAGGCAAAATATCCAGGAAGGAACGTTTCCACATACGCAGAATATAGGTCAAAACTTGGGGTTTCTTAGACGAGATGTTTCAAATACACAAGAAGTACATTGAACCCTTGGGCACTCTTAGTGGTGCATTGTTCTTGGGATCAAAGAGACAAATTTATATGTTTTGTTTGTTGAGCACCTGAAGTGATGGTTCAACGTTCTTGTCTCTTGCATGCCTACACTAGAAAATATATTGAAAGAGACACTCACGTGCAATAAATGTCAAATTAATTTTAGAATTTTTTGGAAAAACCTAGGCATTCAGTTAGCTATAGTAAATGTGGAGACAATCAGTAGTATGTTTCATGTCCCACTTAAATCTTTCATTCATATGGAGGAGGTCAAAACATATTCAATGCTCTTCGCATCGGCACATTGAGTAATGACAGATTTTTACCATGTTAATACATATCATTCCGTACCTTCTTCGACAAGAGACTTCCGTTTTTCTGTCTCATTCGACGGACAAGAAAAATAATCAGGCGCACCAAGCAAGACTCGAAACAAGGATCACATAGTATGAAGATGAAAACTCTACCGTCAGACATGGCCTCTCCTGTGTATGACTGTAAACAACTGAATGATGAGAAAGAACGAAACAGGACATTTTACAGTATATACGACGGGTGCCGCGCGTGGAGCAGGAGTTGATTTCCCTTCTGAAGCACCTGAACTCATCCCCTGTTTTTTAGCGGGGCTCGTGTTACTCTATCTTTAGTTATAAGTGTATTTGTGTAATTCTATTTGTAATTTTGTCTCCTTTTTGTTTTGGCCACGATATTATCTGTCGTTGACGTATTCATATACACAACCAATGGCAACCAGAACACTTGTTAGTGTTAGTCTGTTCTTAAATACGTGAATTGTGTAGTGGCCAAATTCAAATTTTGAAACCTAACCGATATGTAATTATCGAATACATGTACATGTATTTGAATTGAAATAAATTGCATTTTTCAATGTAAATAATACTGGTTGAATTAGTCCAATACAAATATATATTTCCATTACCTTGAACTTCTATATACTTTTTTCTCTCTCTAGTCTTGTCTCAATCTTGTAGAAGGTTGTAAAAATGTCCTATATGTATACTTTAAAAGCCTTGAGATTCAAATTAATGATTGCCGTGCTATTGGCGTACTCTAGCCGGGAATCTACCGAAATTGTGGTACAGCCATAAAAGTGTAATGATCCTATTTAAAAACCGCGCCTTGAACCTACATATGTCTAATTGCGATTTCTATAGTACACCATCAGATATTAAGATTGGGAACTTTGAAGCCTGTCCATTTTTATTGATCTGTTGGAAAAATATATATTCACCAAGACCTCTGGAAGATGAAGATGAGATTGCCGAAACCAAATTGTGTATTATAGGATATACGACTGTCAACATAGATGAGAAAGTCGTCAAGATCCTCAATTGATTATTGTAGTAAAATTGTGCGATGTTATTGGTATACATGGAGAAATAAGAAATTCAAGCCAGAGGCCCAAGATAAAATGGCTAATAAAGATTTTCGTTATGCAAGTTTAAGCTCGGTATACCAGAAAATATGTAACCCTTAGTGTATGTTACTCGCGGAAGTTCGATTCCAAGAAAGGTCCGCAGTAGATTTACAAACTTGTCTTTAACTAATGAGGAAAAAATGTCTGTTTATGGAAAGATGCTTTGACATTTGTATTTAAAATGAATCCGAAAAGTATGAACAACACGTACCTTTAGCATATCAGGGAATAGGTCATACATAGAAAGGTATGGTATGGTATGGTATTGTTGTTTAACGTCCCACTTAAGAATATTTCACTCATATGGAGACGTCACCGTGTGTCGGTGAAGGACTACACATTTTGCCTATGCTCGGTACTGCTGGCCGTAGAGCAGGGAGGGTTCTTTAACGTGCCAACACCTATTGTGACTCGGTTTTTTTTACTGTCTCTTCCGAAAGACAGGGGCGGCCAACCGCGGAGTGGCGCTACGCGGCTCGAACTCGGATCTTTCGATTCGCAGTCGAACACGATAACCACTCGGCCACGGAGGCCCCACATGGAAAGGTAAAGGCAACGAAAAGTGATTGATCTCATAATTCTTATAAGGAATGCGAAATAAGGAATTGGGCAAACACTGAGCCCTGGATTCACCAGAGGTGGGATCAGATAACTAGCAGGAGTAAGCATCCCTCATACTCGCTGTGAGCCCTTTAAGATGTATGATAATTTTGAATAAGATATACACACAGCGATCAGGGCGTGATATAAAAATAAAATCGAAGAGGTAAGAAGCATTATTCGAAAAATCAAGTCTCAATAATTATACTAATGGTGGTCTCAATGTGAAAAACAATTACAAATCCCTCACAGAACGGGATGGGACTAGGTGTCCGGAAGACGTCAGCGTCCCATGTTGGCATGTCATATCTGTCGCAAATTAAAGAAGTACATGTTTTTATAATTCATAAATATATTTCATACATCGATATAACTAGCTCCTGAGCGATTCTTTATATGACACTTGTACATAATGTGCAAAACCGAATTTCTATTCATCTGAACAGACATAGATAGATGCAAAAGAAAGCCGATTGGTTCAGGAAGTTTCGCTGCAGCCTACCGAATTCTCCGATTCGATCATATCCTGTCATTTTCGAGGAACCATCAAAGAAAAGATGTTTAACACATTCGAATGATTACATAGTTGTTCACATAACGAATTGTATTGTATTTTATTGTTGTTTTAACGTCCCACTCAGGAATATTTCACACATATGGAGACGTCACCGTATGCCGACAGAATTTTGCCTGTGATAGTCACAGCTGGCCTTAGAGCAGGAAGGGTTCTTTAACATGCCAACACCTACTGTGACACGGGACCTCGGTTTTTACTGTCTCATCCGAAAGACAGGGGCGGCCAAACTTAGAGTGGCGCTGCGAGAATCGAACCACGGATCCTTCGAATCGAAGTCGAACACACTAACCACTCGCCCACGGAGGCCCCTCACACAACGGATAAAGCTACTACTAGGGATATTTTGGATGACACTAAAAATCGAACAAGATGGCCCGAATAACAGGTGGTTCATTTCACGCTGACCTCAAGTTAACCGACATGCAGAGCTCATGGTTATTTACAGGGACCTCGTTTTCTGACACAATTCTGATAATGATACGGAATAACTGGAGGAGACCAACAGCTGTTAAATGTAAGGTTCTTTCTTGGGATCTGTTTCACATGCAGTGCAATGCTTGAGGTCCAACAAGACCCTTTATGATGTGATTGGTAGGTCAATACCTCAAACGGAAAGGGTCAAAGTTTGTGACCTCCAGTCAAGTTAAGGTCAGATGTACTCATCAATTTAAACACGGAGACATGCTCTGTTGATATGGAATGTTATGGTCTGCCGATCACGTCCGTTGGTCGACATAGCATTGGTGTCTACCGACACTGTTGAAGTAATATGAGGTGTCAAATACGGATAATTTCTAAAAGACCAAATCAGTTCACATTTGTAAATATCACTCTCCACTTACCTCAAATGTCGTGAATTAGACCCGTAAAATTAGGTTTCAGTTGATTTTGGTTTTGTTACATTATTGTATACCGTCCCACTCAAGAATATGGTTTTCTGCTCCTGTTCAAATTGTAATGGCAAACGAAGCAAACTTGATATCTAACTTTGTTTGCGGGAAATAGCACGTGCTTCCTTAACACTCGGTTATCTCCGTAGCCCTTGCCAGAAGTTTGGTGGGAATGAGAAGGACAATGTCGCGTTCGAACGGATGAGTTCAGTGGGTATATTTTGCAAGTTACTGTTCACACGGAAATTGTCACCCCTGTTTAAATTTCGCTCCTTTCGCCCTTACCGTCAGGAGGCGAATTCAAACCTTGGCGAATTCAAAACAGTAAAATCATTTCAAAGAATTATGAGGAGACAGCGAATTTAAAACTTTTAAAACTTAGCAAGTGAATAAGCGCGAAAATAACACGGGGCGAAAATTACCCTGTATACAGTAATTTTGATTATACGCTTTCATTTGCATTTTTAACCACTAAGGGGTCCCTTTGGAATGTATTTGAGACAAAACATCTCATAAAACCGGCATGTTAAAGTGTGCGCCGACGAAAGCTTGTATTGCTTTAAGGCAAAATTGAGAAAAAATGCTGAACATGGACCTACATAGAAGTGTTGTATTGTTTGATTTGCCCATGACCTTTTAATGGACAAAACCAAGGTTAAAGTCATTCATATAAAAGAAATATTTAATCTATGATCCATTAAGGTAATACTTCATAATAAAATTGTATTATTATGTTCAGAGAGTATGGATATGTCAAGTATGACCGAAGCACACTACAAATTCACTCCGCGTTTTTACTTTTGTTTTCAATGTCCCAATAGGCAGTATTCTTTTATTTATTTGATATTTATGCGATGTATCGTAATACTGACCAAAGTAAAATAAATCATAATCTGTCCTTTTTATCAAAAAGAGTAGATTGTCAGATACACACACAAGTTGCAAATAATTAGGTTGGATTTTTTCTTTTGTGGAAACATGTTACAGACCGAAATTGAGAGACTATGGATACGTTCCAATAAATGCACAAATTTGGTTATTTCTTTTTTTTTATTTAATTTTTTTTGCACCATTACGACACAGTGAGAAATTGAGAATTTATGGACCATAAATGAAAAAATAACTGCTTGATGGAGAAAGAATCACAATCTAGGTCACAATTTGTATAAGAGACTTTATATTTCAAAAGAAACGCACTAAAAGCACTAAAAGTCGGATTAAGACTTGAGAGCAAACTGTTATGCTACTGGGGCGATGCTTTGTTTCGTAACCTAAAACGCAAACATTTTCTGTCAAAATGATCTGTTGTAAACATCAGTTGTATATCTATCTTTATAGACAGACAGATAGATAGATAGATAGATAGACAGATCGATAGATAGACAGAAAGACAGATAGTTACAGACAGACAGATAGATAGATAGAGAGAGAAAGATAGATAGATAGATAGACAGATAGTTACAGACAGACAGACAGACGGACGGACAGATAGATAGATAGATAGATAGATAGATAAATAGATAGAAGGAACATTATATTGCAAAGGACATGCAGAAAATGACGGATTATAATTTACTTTATAGCATGCGAGTCAACTGGGTCAACGCTTAATTTTGCTAAAAGAAAATACTAAACTTTTTCATAGATAGATAAATAAATAATAGATAGATAGATTTATAGAATATATACAATGTATTAAGATACAACATTGATATACCTTTACTTTACTATAAATCTTCTAATACTACAGATGAAATAAAATGAAATATATGCAAATCTCAACATTTAGTATAACACAATTTGAAAATCAAGTACATGTATATCATTAAAAATAAAAGCTAGTATGAGTGCAAAAGTCTTACAAATTTTGTTTTGATTGTATGATTCCGATAATTCTTTCAACGCCACCTACCGATAAACCATGCACGTATATTTGCTTGTAAAGTTTTCCCTTTTTTATGTTTTTGTAATGACCAAACGTTCTATATAGAGTATTTATCACACTGCACTTAGTAGCCTATCAGACCACACGGACACTGAACGGTACACCAATAAGTTTATAATAGCCAAAGAGTTGGGGGAGGAAATATATTTATGAATTTTATAACACAAGTAAGCATATCCACCTGAGTTTGTCATGTACAAATATAAGTGTTCTATCAGTAAGATGAACGACACGGCTGTACAGGAAATTCATAATACACAGGCTGATGCTAAAATGGTTGTGATGAGATTTGAAAGGAACATACACATATGGATATAAATGAATCATACGAACTAAGAAGCTTATATATTACCAACATCTGCCATTTATAATGTAGAATAAGAAGCAAAATGTCAAATAGCTGTTTACTACATCATACTGGTGAAATTAATAGAAATTGCGAAGGTCATGGGATTTTTCTGAAATGGCGCCAAAAAAGAGGATCTTGTGAGGGAGTATATTGATCGCTGTTCGTTGACGTTGATTTTTTATACGTGAAATATCAAGTCACTGTCATCTTCCATTCGAAAGATATGACATAAGTTAAAGTTAAAGTACGTACGTTGTTCATCCTAATTTAAGTTTACAATGCCAAACATGTTGGTGACAAACGAAAGTCATTGTACCTAGAAAAAATATCTCTAGTAGATGGAAACCTCAAATTTATTCTCATCATTCAAACTTATATTCATTGTTAAACGTTTTGACAGGGGCAAGTCCAGAAAGCTAATGTAATATTCCCGGTGTCGTCGACGTCGTTCTCGTCGGCGTCCGTACGCAAAACGTTTACCTGGGTTATATATGTTGTACCAGAATAGTTAGGGCTTCGATATTTCACAAATGGATTCCTGCTCATCATCTAGGGTTGTGACTTTTGACCTAGTGAATTTAACCTTGACCTTGACCTACATTTAGGAAATTTTAACCATACTTTTTATAACCTAAGATGAAATATGTGTTTTCTATATCATTCTATAGATAGCCGTGTTGCGATTGACTTTCCCTGCCCTTCGGATAAGACAGTAAAATCCGAGGTTCAGTGTAGCAGAAAGTGTTGGCACGTTATGGAACAGTCCTTGGTCAACAGTCGGATTTGTCGACGTTCACCGACAAAGGGTTAAGTCTCCGTATATGTGAACATTTCTTGAGTGGGATGTAACCCACCAATACAAGGAACCAGCCAAGATGGGAGTTTTATTGCAGTTCCATATGATGCTCAAATTCTTGTGGGAAACAAATGAAAAAGCAACGATGTTCCTTTATTAAGCTACCGCCACCTTATGGACATAGGACAATGGTACCGTGTTTTATAAATTATCTCGCTACTGAGTAATTCTTCTTACAAGTCAAGTTGTCATAATAGACATGTTCTAGGAAAGTTTCTTTTTACATTTTCGTTTTTTTTTTTCTTTTTTCGTTTTTTTTTTCTTTTCTTTTTTACGTTTATTGCTATGTCAGCATAGCCTGACTTACTACCAAAGAGCGGTTGATAAATGTTCTTTACATGCAAAAAAAAAAAAAAAAAAAAAAATAATAATAATAATAATAAACTAAAGCAAAAAAGAAAGCGAGACTAGAAATAGATAAAAAAATATAAACGATTAAACTGATGAATGCTTTAAGTTGATCTTGAGTAGATTTCTTAATAATACATTATATTCGTGCCATTCTGTCCGTACTTGAAATACGGTCGAAGTGAACCTTGAAAGGCTTGGAGGTGAAAAAAAAACCATCCAGACATACAGATGGCATGACACGAACAAAAGCACCAGTCAGTTACCCTCAACAATGACTGTGTCTCATTCTATACCTTAACGGAGAACTATAGCATATTTGTCTCTTTTTTATGAAGTCAGGCTGTACATATAAAACAAAAGTGAGAGGTCAGGTAAATTTTGGGGAAAAAAATCAATCTAAGATATGAGTTAAGGTAAAAGTATATTTTCATGCATATTATAAGCGCCTTTTTCAATACCTTTTAATTGAAACTTGGTAGGCTAGTTATATTGTTGCATAACGTCCCACTCAATATCCTTTCGCTTTCATGGAGACGTCACCGTGTGCCAGTGAAGGGCAACAAATTTTGCCTATGCCCGGCAGACAGACATGGACAGCCAATCGTACCGTTGCTCGGGTTCGAACTCCGGGCCACTGGACCAGAAGACGAACACGCTAATCACTAGGTCACGGCGGCCCCTTAAATGAAACTGAAGAAATACTAAGATATCTACGGCCTTTCATATCCTGCAGAAAAATGAAAACATGAGTTGTCCAAAAGCAATAAAGCTCACCGATTGTGATGACATTATTTTAAAGTATTCTAAAAACGGGCCAATATCCTATGTCAAGGGCACCAGGTCAAATTATATGGCTTTATATGAAATACCTAATTAAGAGGAATCCAAATATAAAATACCCACGACCGATTTTTTTTTTCGGTCCAAAAGATAGTCCAGAGTTAAAATTTGTCTACAGACGGTACTGCCGATTCCATCAGCAAAGACTCGGTAAGGGGTAAGCTATCCAGGCTGTCGTGCCAAAGAGTTAAAAACGGTCTTAAAATTAAAGACAATCGTCAATCGTAAAACAGATAGGACCAGGGTTGGGCACCATAAAACTTGAAATTTGACTTAAGTCTGTGAATCTAGTCTCTCAGCAAATCAGAATTCAGGATGGCCTTGATTTGAGAATCTTTTCAGACTTAAGTAAACTAACAAGTGTTATGGTGCCCAGCCCAGGTGTCCAAAGGGAGCGTGTTCCATGTTACATATTATAAGTCCAGTTCTTTTCTTAATCTATCTGTCGTTGAAATACTTCTAAACTTATTGACACACTTTTTATGTAGTGTTTTCTTTGAGAAAATGCTAGCTTGAATAGTTTCATACTTTGGTTGGCCGTGACCTAGTGGTTACGTGAACTAGTCACGTGACCAGCGTCTCGACTTCTGATTGTGAGGTCATTGGTTCGAATAAGAGTCCCACTGCGAATGGCTGTCCATCTTTCAGATGAGAAAGTAGAAACTGAGATCACGTGTCACTGTAGGCCCATTAAAGACCCCCCCCCCCCCACATACAATGGTACCGATCATAGGTNNATAAAGATGGGACTACCACTAATGTATTCAGTATAATGTTTAGTTGGTCCCTTCACCGGCACACGATGGCGTCACCATATAAGTGAAAATATCTTGAGTAGGACAACCAAAAAACTTTCAGACGCATCACTGTAAATCAAGAAATGCTCGCGGGATTTTATTTTGGCGAATCGATAGTTACGTAAATATTCCCGGCACTATATTTTCGCGTATGTGATTGTCTATTTGATAGTTTATGTCTAATGGTCCATGGTAATGTTAGGCTAGAATATTAAGCGAGAACTTTGTTTTCGCGAGTATGTTCTTTCGCGTAAATACGCGAAAATAAAATTCTCCCGAATTTCCATTATATCCATATTTCATTCCAGTTTTTCCCATGACAGGTAATATGTCCTTGTATCCTTATATGTTTAGTCCTTATTCCGATGCATGAATATTGGTCCTAATATAGCACCAAAACGTGGATCCATTTTTTTCCTCTGATCCGAGGCGCTGACAGTATGCGATGTATCTTAATAACATTATATGCATCATCTTAAATATTTGGTTTGACATTGTCAAAAGTAGGGTCATTTATGGGGCAATGAAACACCTAAATAAAGCTGAATAGGTATAATAGATTTGACACTTCTAATTCCATAAACGAGTTAGGATGATTGAGTCATCCAACGCTTGCGTAAGGCAGTGGAAGGCAAGGCTTTTTTTCTGTAAAATTTATAGCCGATATTGAGTCATGTTACTAATTGCAAATCATATCCCCCCATTTTCTGCCAAATATAATAATGAAAATAGAACTCAGGCAGGGTATTGCCATACAGCAACAATCTTGATTGCTTTTTATGTTTTATAATTTTTCATTTTTAACATGAATAGTAAATCGTAAATTGAGATCAGGGCCTGAAATCATCAGAAAAACTGAAGCTCAAACTGTGTACTCAGCTCAGCACGCTTTTAGCATGTGAATTAATACAATTTTATTCAAATATCAATGATAGTTTGTATGTCAGCAACCAGCAGGCAGACGTAATAAAAAGACGTTGAGAATGATACTCAAGATTGAGTATATGTTCAAATAATTTTCAAGACCTGGTTAATTAAATACCAAGATGAAACACAAACGGCTACTGATATTTGAATAGTATGATTTACTAACACATGTATTTACTTCAGTTTAAAAAAAACAGTCGATATAAGTACTGTGTTTGAGCTTGAGTTTTTCTGATGATTTCGAGTCCAGTTTGATACGTAGATACTACTTTCATACTTACATGCCAAAACCTACAATTTTTCTAAATCTAAATACCGCAAATATCTCAATTCCTGTGCAAAGGTCCAGTTCCAAAATGCGAGATAAGGTCCCTTATCAACAATGCAAGTCAAAGGAAGTTAATCTTTGAATTGTTGTTAAACGTCCCACTCAAGAATATTTCACTCATATGGAGACGTCACCGTGTGCCGGTGAAGGGCGACAAATTTTGCCTTTGCTCGGCACTACTGGTCGCAGAGCAGGGAAGGTTCTTTAACGTGTCAACACCTACTGTGACACGAGACCTCGTTTTTACTGTCTCATCCGAAAGACAGCGACGGCCAACCGCGGAGTGGCGCTGCGCGGATTCGAACCCAGGACCCTGCGATTCAAAGTTGAAACGCTAACCACTCGGTCACGGAGGCCGCCGGTGTGACAATAAAAGTGACCCCCGTTGAAATTAACCCCAGGGTCATTTTTTCAACGATTTGAGGGTCGATTTTCAACGTTAAAAAATAACCCTGTCTGTTAATTAATGACCCTACCCAAGCGTGAAAAAGTTACCCTCGCATGAAAAAGTGACCCTCGTTGAAAATTGATCCACTGTGATTGGTCATATTTTAACGTTGAGAAATGACCCTTTTGTGTCAAAGTGCATCTGTACTATCAAAATGTCACTCATGTTGTGTACTTCCTGTTCACGTATGGATTACAACGGTCAAAATTTAACGTTGAAAAATGACACAAATATAGAATATAATCTAAATCTCGATCTCGACAGTTCAATATAGCTGAACCTGGAAAGGAGGGGGGGGGGGTCACATTTCAACGTCAATAAATTAATGACCTCATATGAAATAAGTTTCATATTCAGATCTATAGAATAGTATGACTGTTCGACATAAAGTAGTAAATTTGAAAATTTGTCAGTAGAGGAAGGGTCTAATTTTAACGTTGAGAAACGACCCCGCGTCGAGAAAATCTCCTTTCTACAATACATATATCAAAGTACACTGTCATTTTAAGGCATGAACTTGAATGAATGATGTCATTAGGCTCACTGGGGAATCCAGCCAGGTGGAAAGCGGAGTCAGATGCAACTGCGCTCCATAAAAAACATCGATTTCCAAATTTGGAAATTTATTGAAAAAGCCGTTGAAAATTGACGCCATGAGTGATCAAAATTTAACGGGTTGGTCAATTTTTAACACAAAATTTGTGGGAAAAAATAGTTGAAAATCGACCCAGGGTCATTATTCAACATTGAAAATTGACCCAGGATCATTTTTCAACATTGAAAACTGACCCTCAGGTCATTTATCAACGAGGGTCACTTTTTAATGTTACACCGGAAGTTAGTAATAGTGTATTTAAGTACAGATGTTGACACATACTTCATCAAGATATCTATTACGTAATCATAAAGTCACTAGTTCTAATATCTAGGTGGTTCTTTAATGGTCTCAATCGCATTTTAAAACAAAGTGAATAATAAAGGTACGAGGGATGCGTTCACATTTGACTGTAGGCTTATTCATCAATCAGTGAAGAATAAGGGCTTCCGTGGCCGAGTGGTTAGCGTGTTCGACTTCGAATCGGAGGGTCCGGGATTCGAATCCCGCAGCGCCACTCCGCGGTCGGCTGTTCCTCTCTTTCGGGTGAGACAGTGAAAACCGAGGTCCCGTGTCACAGTATTTGTTGGCACGTTACAGAACCCTCCCTGCTCTACGGCTAGCAGTGCCGAGTATAGGCAAAATTTCTCACTAAACACTGGCACACGGTGACATCTCCATATGAGTGAAATATTCTTGAGTGGGACGTTAAATAATAACAACAAGTGAAGAATAAAACTAGTTTATCCGGGTTCGTAATGCTCATTCTAAATTTTAATACAAAATGTAAAGTTTTATAAAATATTGCTTCGGACATTTCTTATATAACAGAGAATTTAGCAATTACGTAGACATTATAAAATGTGTTCTGCTATCTGTTTAATCATTTAGTTTCAGAGAGTAGGCAAAAACTGATTCCCTGATTAAAGAATTAATCTCGGTGAAAATTGTCAATATATTACTTCCTTCATACATAATTCTGCTTAAAGTGTAGTATTAAATAGTTCACATATTTTATCTCAGTCAAGATTAATTTCCCCTTTTCGAAATCTATATACATATTGAAAAATGTGCAGTTCAGAATGTAACAGAAATAAATACTTTTCGAATTGTTGTTGTTGTATTGTGGTTTAACGTCCCATTCAAGAACATTTCACGTATATGGAGACGCCACTGTGTGCCGGTGAAGGGCGACAAATTTTACCTATGCTCGGTCCTTATAGCCGTAGAGTAGGAAGGAAACTTTAACGTACCAACTCTTACTGTTACACGGGACCTCGATTTTTACTGTCTCATCCGAAAGACAGGGACGGCCAACCGCAGAGTGGCGCTACGCGGACTCGAACCCCGGACACTTCGATTCAAAGTCGAACACGCTTTTCTCTCAGCCTCGGAGGACCCGCTACTTTTCGTAAAATTTATTTCAATACAAACACTGGAACCCCCAGAAACATCATTTGATTTGTTACAGTGAACGTGGTGGTGAGCGTGTTATACAATACGACGATTTGTTGAAAGGTTGAAGGAAAGGGATATTTGTCTTACACATGTCCAGGAGTTATAAACGACTTCTTGTGTGCTAGAAAAAGGTCAAACGATATACCTCATTTTTCAGGTAAATTTGACAAAGTTCATCTCCTTTTTTCATCCCTCCAGATAAACATGACCACAAAATTATCCATCCCACGACGTGTTTAACCTAATTTTTCATTTCTTTTTATTGCTTCCCCTAAATTAAAACAATAATCATCAAAAATCCTATAAAAATAACACTTTTGCAACATTTTTATGTGAAAACACAGATCTCATGGCCGGTGACGTCACCTTGCTTATGCCTCTCGGCTAAGAAATCTTGTCAGCAAAACAAATCCTCGCTGCCCGAAGCTGCTCTGGGATCAAAGCTGACAAAAAGCAATACATAGCTCGGTAATGTTTCAGTAAGCGCTGAGACGGTGCAAGCTCCGGATGGTTGTCAAATAGTAACTCGTCAACATGTGTTTATCAAACATAGTTTAGACACAGGTTTTCTATTTATACAGTGCAGGTAAGAATTTTCTTTCATACCTTTAACCGCAGATAGTTTCTACATCTATTTACGATTCAATATGCTGCAATTATTTCTTTTTTCTGTTTATGATTTGTTTATCCTTTGATGCGAGCACAAGTTTCAGACTTGTTTTTTCTTTTTACTTGAGGACAGGGTCATATCGTTTTGAAATCAAAAGTTCATTTCTCTGAAAGGGACATATGCTTATGTCATATCAAATTAAACATTCAGTATAGAAATCTAAGCAGCTATCTGGATCATTGAGCAGTATTTCCTGTATTTACAAGACTTAACAACGTTTATTATCTTTAATAATATCACTTACATGAAAAATCTCTGATTTTTTTTATAAAATTAAAGCTCTAGGAGCAATGCTCAAGTTAGCAGCTATAATATAAATATTAAAATAACGCTGAGTGTAATTTAGTATTAAGTTTACAAGTCTAAAAAATAATAAACGTTTGTAAATCCCTTACGATTAGAATTTTAAAAAACACGCAAAAATGGTCTTTTTAGAAACTTTGATCATCTGAGTGTAAAACAAAAATCTCAAACAAAACAAATACACTGCCCTAATTCATTTGAATTTTTCCTTAGTCTTCAGAAGTGCATGTAAAGCCGCAATGTGTCTAAATGAAACTTACATCAACTAGATTATTACCAAGGGTATTTGCATTATCCTTGTTAGCATCTGCAGGTTACCAAAATGTATCTGATACCGATATCATATCTAAATATTACCTGAGAGTACCTGACTTTGACCAAAGTATTTCTTAAATGGACTTTAGTGTACCTGTATTTAACCTTACGAGTAAATCCACCTGGATAGTTTTTTTTCTGATCAAAATTATGTATTTATCTACATACATGTACATTGTTTAATCATCTTTTTTTTTAAAATCATGTAAAAAGTGTAGAATTATTGTGAGAGAATTCTGCAGAAGCTCTTGTACATCAACACCTATCCAAATGTTTGTCTTGCGCGTTTTCAACTATTTTTTTGTAATACAACAACATTAATTGATATGTATCCAGGGGAATAAAGTTTAATTTCTTCTTTAAATTGGTTAAATGTCCTTAAAATGATACAAATAGAGTCCCTATGGAAAAGCCGATGTCAGGGTTAATAGGACCCTCCCTGCTCTAAGGCAAGCAAGTGCCCAGCATAGGCAAAATTTGTCGCCCTTCATCAGCACACGGGGACGTCTCCATATGAGTGGAATATCCTTGAGTGGGACGTTAAACAACAAGACAACGATAGCAATAGTTGGCTGATCTAATTGTGCAACACACGGTGCAACAAAACCCCTCTCATCTGATATGAGAAAGTCCTCTGAAGATAATGATATTCTGTCAATGGAATTCTAATTCCATTTCTGGATTAACAGTACTACTTTAATATTTTTCCATCATAATCTTCATTACTATTACTATTATTATTAATTTTATTATTATTATTATTATTATTATTATTTCATTATTATTACTATTGTGGTTGTTGTTTCATTGATGTTAGTCAGGAGAAATAAAATAACAATTTTATAAATGCGCGATTTTTCTGTTCACAAATCATTAAAGTTAACCGCTATTTCAATTCAGTGTTGTGTGTAACTGGAAAAAAAAGTTCTGCAAACCGCAGATCTCCATCTAGAGCCGAAGTTTTGTTGTCATTTTGCAGCGTATTTTTACTTTAAGAAAAGTCGGTAAAACATACAGCTAAAAATCACTTTTACGTCAAAACCCATGTCTCGTGACGTGGCTGCGGTCAGTGAACTTTTTGACCTTATACTTCAGGCGGTTATGACAATATGCAAAGTTTATTTATCAAAAAACATACAACAGACAAAGTCGTAATATCTATATCTGACAAATTTGTTTACTTAAAATTCGATTCAGTTTGGTCATTTGGTCAATCGGTCATTTGTCCACCCCCTGTGACGTCAAAGTATCGGACACGCCGCTAATATAAATAAAAAGCTTTGGGGGTAACTGATCAAAAGTGATGGTGAAAGTCGTCTTGAAATACTGGTGCGTATTCTAACTTTCATCTGTAGCCACAAAGAAACATCATCATATACAGATATATCAGTTTGTATCAATATATTTCGTATTTTTTTTCTCTATTTTTAGTTGCAAAGGTAGTTACTAAGTAGAAACATATACTGTATACAGGTTTCTCTTTTGCCCTGATGCGCTTGCAAATTGTTTCACCCCGCTTTAAAATTCGACCAGTCTCTTCAAAATTATTTTCAGGAAAAAAAACTTTTTTCGAATTCGCCCACTGTATATGAGGGCGGAAGGGGCGAAAATAAAACAGGATATAGTATCAACAGTTCATATTCAAATTTACGTATTTTATATTGTATTGGAAGATTCCGGGTAGTAAGACATCAGTTCATATTCTAATAGTTATTTTTAAATACCAGAGGAGATTCTTAGGGATGATATATCGGTTCGTATTTCAACCGTAATTTCAGTTGCCGATGATGATGGACAAGTTCATTTTGAATATTGTAGCAGCTGTTGTCGATATATTAGCATGCGCTGATCTAGGGGGTCGGGGGATCCGGACCCCCGCCCTGGAATTGGCAAAATATTTACCACCATTGGTCAATTATGCTTAGATTCTCATTTTAACATGGTTACCTTACCAAAAGTTGCCCCCCGGGAAAAAAATGGATCCGCGTAAGATTAGTATTAAACTCCATTTACAATATATTAGAATATCGAAGGCACATTACCGGATGCAGATTTACAGTATGTACAGTAAAACCTAGCAGGATTTACAAATTCACTTTGAAACTCTTTATTTTGTGACACTGTTCAAAAGATAAAACAAACTCGTAAGATAATATGATAAAGGAAGTAAGATATTGTGGCAAAATTTGAAAATTAAAATGAAAAGGCATGTATTTTATTTGATTAAAAATACAGACGGATCCGCTCTGGAGACGTGAGTGGATAATGTCCCGAAAAACTACTATTCCTAATTCAACATTTTCACCATCAAGTTAATGCAGCAGTTTTGACTTTTGCTAAAGCCAACCTTTCACATTGGATCCCGGTCTTTATTTTTATTTTCTAAGGACGGGGGAAGGCAGTGCCGCGACTGAAAATTGAAGCCCCGTCTGAATAAAAGGCACTAGCTATAATAATACGAAACGCACAAAATAAATGAATGGTAATGAATTATTTGTTGTAGCTTGTCTATAGCTATTACATCTATTTGTCAAACGTGTTAATAAAGTAACATTGGAAGGTTGTAACTGTCAGAACCAGAACGTAGCGGCACGATTCGAATTTGACAGCTTACACCTCATGTTACATGTTAACAGATAATAAAAGCTATTGTTTCTATGTTAACCAAGGTCCATATGGCCTACTCTCTAATACTTCCTTACTTTCAGTTTTCAAGTTCACATACCGACTTACCTAAATTCTATCGTTTAAACTCCATTTCAAATTTAATAAGCATTATTTCTGCCGGTTATTTTTGTATTAATAATGTATAATATACCGCTTATCATATGACCGAATGCCGGTTAATTTCGTTGTATGACACTCGGGAACATTAATTAGAGAGCTTCTTTGGCGTTACTACCCCTTCTGTGTCTTTTATTACAACATATTACTTTTGCCTATTTTATCTATCCAGGTGAGCATACAGATTACACCATTTTTAACCATTCTTTTCTTTAAGCCCAAGACCCTACACATATATATGACGTCGATGTATGATACCGTACAAATTGAGGGCTTACAATTCACGGTGCATGTAATACAGGACAACTTTTAACCAAGAGACTTGAACATTTGTGCATTTCTTGTATTTATTTCAGGTTTTGATTATCGAAACTACTAGTGTGATTTTTTTACCTGCAGCTAACATGTAAATCGTGCTTGTTTATATTTCAGATCAGCATTTTCTCCAAGATGAAGTTGCCGTTAGCTCTTCTGCTTCTTTCTCTCCTTGTACACAATGTGTACCTACAATGTAAGTGTACATACTTTTCTGTAACTTCCATATGTAAACTATGTTAGAAGCTTCGTTTATAATTTGCCTGGATTTATTCCTCACCGATTGGTTGGTTGTATTGCTGTTTAACGTCCCGCTGAAGAATCTTTCATTTATCAGGAGACTTCACCGTGTGCCGGCGAAAAATGTTGCCTATGCTCGGCACTTATGGCCGTACAGCAGTAAGGTTTCTCTCATGTGGCAACACATACTGTCACACGTATCAAGGAACCTCGAAAAAGGACCACCTCAAACAAAACCTACTACCATTACATGTAACCTCGACAAAGAACCACCTAAAACAAGTATAGACCTTTGCTTATATAGCATTCGACCAAAACTCTGTTAAACATTACTTAACGACTGACTTTAACAATTTTGCATTTCAATAAGAAATAATATGGTTTGGGACAGTGCCCAATTTATAATCAGCAAAATTGCTTAAGTTAATCCTTATGACTTAATAGGAAATTAGAAAAACTTAGTCTCACATTTGAATTATCAGTAATAGGTTCTTTTCAAACCGTAAGCTGAACAAACAAATATGAATTTAGAAATTTATTAAGTTTCATGTAGCTGGGTTACTCCCAGCAACCGCTGATTATATCGTCAGCAGCCTGTATATTGTAAATGTATACTACACATGAAGATTATATATTTTACATTTACCAGAAGAATTACTTAATCACCTACAAATTGAAGACACAAATATTAAAGGAGGAGTTCTGTTGGATAAAAGAAATTCTGGTAATATTTCCGGAAGTTGGTGTGTATTTCGGTCTCCCCAAGCATTAGACCAACTTAAGCTAGCGTGATCTTAAAGAGTTTCCTCTGGTATTCAATACGGAAAAGAACTAAGCAATAACACCTTGATCAAATAGTGTTATTATTGTAAAAATAAATACATCAAATATAAGTGCAAGTAGTATCTAGCAGTAAGAGATATCTAGCACGCTCCAGGATGAAGTTAAAATTTCATATCCACAGTAAATAGGAAAGCAGAAAAAAGATACCTTTCATTATTAAGTTTTAAAACCGATAGGGCGATTAATTTGATGAAAGAGACGGTAGTATTGCAGAGAGTAAAAAGATCAGATATGTCTACAGAGTAAGATAGAATACCACCTCAATTATTAGAGTACTATCGGTTCTTTAAAATTTGTCCATGCTAGATTAATAGTACAAAAGTTACCATCTCTACTACCAAGCACCTTCACGCATTCAATGTCATTTCGGCAGTGAAACTGGTTAAATATGAAAACGCCAAACCCTTTCACAAAAGCACATAGTCCATCAAATTATAAATCAGTCGGTAACATTTCAATGTCTAACATTCTCTCCTTAATATTTTCAGCTTTAAACTGCTACGTACCAGCAGACATTATGATATTATTAGATGGATCGGATTCAATCCAGGATAGAGACTGGGACAGAATGAAAGAATTTGTACAGCTTCTCATTAAAAATTTTGACGTTGCCTCCAATGCCATCCATATCGGATTGGTAGTGTATAGTTCGGTCATTGGAGACCATATTGGATTAAACTCTTTCAAAGACAAAGTTAGACTCCAGTTACTTGCCGGTGCACTTAATCACCCAAAGGCAAGTACAAACACTGCAAGGGGTATAGAGTATGTGCGAGAGAAATTCAAAGTGGATGGGAGAGTAGGAGTTCCGAAGATTGCAATCGTGATTACAGACGGCAGTTCGGATAATCCTCGGGAAACTGCAAGACAGGCTAATATGGCGAAGCAGGAAGGCGTCAAGGTTCTTGCTGTTGGCGTTGGTGGACAGATGTTTAGAGATGAATTGCGTCAAATAGCGTCAAAACCAACGAAAGTATTCACATCACCTACGTTTGGAACCTTAGTTACACTGACGACCGAAATCAGACAGATGGTATGCCAAGGTATGTAAAACCAATAGAAAATAGAAAAAAGTCTTATAATCAAAAAATTGCTCAGTGCGTATAGATCTAAATAATACATCACAGAAAAGTCATTAAATTCCAACAATTTGTTATTCGTATGACACTGTTCGATAATATATGAATAACTATCGATAGAATTTATTTACGAAGCGCATCAAATTGTCATTTTTATGTGCGTACTAAGGTCTCGGTCACATTGGATGTATTTTGGTTGGTTTTTTTTGTTTGTTTGTTTGTTTTGTTTTGTTTAACGTCCCTCTTAAGAATATTTCACTTATATGGAGACGACACCATGTGCCAGTGCAAGACGACAAAATGTTTCCTATGCCCGGCAGTTTTGCCCGTAGACCAGGGAGGGTTCTGTACCGTGTCAATACCTACAGCTACACGGAACCTCGGTTTATACTGTCTAATTCGAAAGACAAGGACAAGGAAATTTGTAATTCAGACTATCATTGGCTGATAGTGGTAAGCACTTTTACATGAAAATTGAGTATCACTAACGTTTAGCACAAGATATGCTTTATATGTTTACTTTGACAAAACATTGGTCAGAGAAGGGCAAATATAAAGGAACATCGCTTAACTTATGAAACCACCTACTGTGAATCATGAAATTTCGCAAAATTAAATTTTGGCGAATCCTTCATCTTACATTCGCGACTTTGCAGGGAAAAGTAATGACCCTATGTTGTAAAGGGCATGTTTACGTGAGGATTTAATATTCAGCGATACATTAATTTTCGCGAATGTTTTCTCGCGTAATTACGCGAAATTAAAATTCTCTCGAATAAAACTGGATTTACAGTAATCAGACCACTAAAGATCATCAAAATTCTGTTAACCACTCTTAAAGCCAATTTTTAACCTCATTAATCAGAAAACTTTAAGCCAGTAAGTTGGTTGGTCTTGATGTTTGTTTGTTTGTTTTGTTGCTGTTTAACGTCCCACTAAAGAATATTTCACTCATATGGAGACGTCACCGTGTGCCGGTGAAGGGCGACAAATTTTGCCTGTGCTCTGCACTTATGGTCGTAGAGCAGGGAGGGCTCTTTTACGTGCCAGCACCTACTGTGACACGGGACCTCGGTTTTTACTGTCTCATTCCGGCTGGAAGTCGAACACGCTAACCACTCGGCCACGGAGGCCCCGGTTGGTCTTGATAGTGAGGTTCCTCTGTAATGTTTCAGTCACTTCTTTCTAGGGATCCACAAGAAAATTTATGTTGTTTCATATGCAAATAAATTAGAGATTCTACTGAAATTTGGGTATACACTTGCTACGGGATTTTTAAAACATCTAATGTGTTGTTTTTATTGTGCCATTGTGTTATTATTGTGCCATTGTGTTATTATTGTGTCATTACTATTCTATAACTTCTCAGTCATAGAAAAACTAAACGTGATAACAATTAATATTTAATTGTCCATGAAGTATTGAAATGGTTATGAGCAGATTACTCAAGATGGATTATTACATTGATATTATAAACCTTTACAGTCACACATGTGGACGAACAAGCCAAGTATTAGCAAATTGTACTAAATAATATAAGCGCTTCATATACATTACCCTAAGTTTGCCTTATTTATATCAGTATTTCCTTTTGTTTTAGTTATCACTACCACAACAACTACTACTACAACGCCAAAGATCCCAACACGTCCACCAATAGTTGTACCAGTCCCTACAGGTAAGAAACAATAACTCCACGTGTCCATGAAATTGATGAAATGAAAATACTACTCTGAAATGATTCCAACTTATCAATTGTCAGTAGAATCAAGAGATAACAGTATATAGGGTTGTTTTCATCCCGTGTTAATCTCGCCCTAATGCACTTTCAAACATTTTCGCCCTGTTCTAAATTCGCCCAGTCTCGTCATTTTTTCCATTTAATGAATTTACCATTGTGAATTCGCCCAGTTTTGAATTCGCCCACTGACATTGAAGGCGAAAGGGGCGAAAATAAAACGGGGACGAAAAATTTCCGTGTATATAGTATATACATTTGGTTGATATTAGTCAAATATTGACTTCAGGAAATGCAGAGACGGGATCAGGTATCATATGGGAATGAGCCCCCCCCCCCCCCTGCTAACCTTCCACACCTACCTAATCAACAGTCTAAAAAGGAACAGACTAGAATAAATTACCACATATTCAAATGTAAGACCCAAACGAAGAAACACTTAACTTATCGTTAATTCTGTCAAAGTATTTTATAATTTTGAAGCAAAAACATTCTGAAGTTTAGGTTATATGAATACTATTGTCTGTTTCGCAAGGTAATTTCCACCGGTCTGACTTTATCTATCAGAAAATTGTTTGTCGATAGATCATAATCCTAGTAGTGACACTGCCTATCGACGTTTAATAACTGGGTTTCACAGATATACTTTTTCATAACAAGATCATAGCGACGACATGTATTTCCATAACCTTGACACACAATATTGACATCGTGCCCATACTTTTCTAAGGTGACATTGTTCCAATTGTTTACAGATTTGACCTTGGAATACAATTTTGACCTCATCTACATATTTCAATATGATACATTCGGTCACGTTGTCTAAAGATAAACATGAAATGGCAAAGGTAACGAAGAGTGATAGATCTCATAATTCCTGTAAGGTATACAAAACAAAGAGTTGGACAAACACGGGCCCCTGGACAGACCAGAGGTGTGGTCAGGTTCCCAGGAGGACTAAGGATCCCCTGTTGACCGGTCACATCCCCCGTGAGCCCTATATATTGATCAAGTAAACGGGGCACTTCAAAATTAGTACGTATAGAACGGTCTAAGAACAGGCACCTGTATGAAACACATGCAGCATTAGACCCAATGACATTGTACCTACCGTAGAATTAGCAATAAGATGTTTTAAACCGAAACTTGTTACTTTTCAGGACGAGTCTGCGATGTACCCGGTGACGTAGTATTCCTTATGGATGGTAGTGACAGTATAAATGATGCCGATTTCATTCGTCAGAAGGCCTTCGTCGCCAACATGATCGACAATTTTGAAATTGGGTCCGAGTTCATTCATGTTGGCATGATCGTGTATTCTACGATGATAGGGGAAACAGTAGGTTTACAGCCACCGAAGAGCAAAGCCTTGTTAAAAATCTTAGCGAAGAGTCTAAAACATCCAAAGATTGGAACCAATACTGCAAGGGGTATCGAAAGGGTGCGAAAGATGATGCGAGAGGAAGGTCGTTCCTTTGCTCCGAAACTGGCAGTCGTAATCACAGACGGGCGTTCTACTAACCCGTCCCAAACAATCGCACAGGCGAATCTAGCTAAGATTGAGGGGATCACCATGATCGCCATTGGTGTGGGGACCGAGATATTCCGAGACGAGTTACGACAGATAGCCAACACCCCACGTCAGGTTTTCGAGGTATCGGATTTCAGAGATTTGGAGCGGATTATTGTAGCCATGAGGAATCTTATTTGTCAAGGTCAGTTCGTCCGCTCTATTGTATTTAACTTACACAGTAGAACTTATATTGCTGTTATGGCGATGAGTAAAGTCCCGCTCTTAACATCCCTTCATACAGACATGATACCGAATGCTAAGAGCTTCACATTTTGATAAGCCTGTTGAAGGTCTGTTGACTCCTTACATGTAACTGAGCCTCATTTTTTCTAGGTTTCTTCTTATCATGAAGGACAAGAAATCCCCGTCATACCTAACTGAGATTAAAATCCTGAACTTCCGTACACATACATGGTTTATACTGCAATACCAACTTTTATAAATTCAATGCAAGTATGATGAATATCACAATGTTGTGCAAAAACGTGTCTCTTTCTACATTGATTCTTTAAATAAAATGCAGAACCGCCCCTCCCCCACCTTTTCTTTTAATTTTTGTTTTTATTTAATGGTATTATTTTTATATATATAGATGTTGTATATACATGTATATACTGAAATGCTGAATTAAGGGTAGTACTCTTCTGCCCTTAGATTAGGATAGTACTCTTCTGATAACGTTTTATACACGTAATAAGGACTATTCTTTGTTTTTTGTTGATCGCCAAATACTAGTATACAAAACCTAAATGATTGGCTGTATATATTTGTCTACATAAAGGAGATAAGGGATACATTCATATTTTCCTATGTATATTCTCGCATTATGTATGATGTATACGTGCTTCAGAAATCAAGACAACCACAACAACGACTACCACCACAGAGCCACCGACCACCCCGCCACCATATGTACCACCACCTGCGGGTAATTATTTTATAATCATAAATATTATCAAACTTATGCAGTGGATAACTTTGTTTGCTAGGAACGACGACCAAAGCTCAGGTCAAATTTATTGTCAACACCAGAGTTGTCATGATAACAGAAAAAATACTGCTAAAATTTACGTTTAGTACTGCAGGTTTTCATTCCTATATTTCTAGTGCACCATAAAAAATATTTTGAAAAGGAATGATGCACATTTTCGCCCCACCTTCTATAACAGTGTAAATTCAATTTTGGAATACATGTATATCTGATCTCTGGTCGGAATCGATCTATCCATATGACAATCACAGATACCTAGGCATCAATCGCCAGAGTAAAATTTGAAGATTCAGCTTTAAAAATTTGTAACAATAAATAAAATAATAAATAAATAAATAAATAAATAAATAA
>JACSZP010004978.1:0-21886 GCA_016161895.1 Pinna nobilis | reverse complement strand
ATGATGATGATGATGATGATGAAGATGATGATGATGCTAATTATGCTGATAATAATAATAATTATAATGATGATGAATATAAAAATAATAATAGTAATAATAACAAAAATAATAATAATAAAAATTATAATTAAGATAAGATCTAATAGAAATAATGAGAAGAAATTGTAGTAGATGATGAAGGAGAGAGACTAGAAGAAAAAAAAACAAACTTTGTTAAAAGTTTAGAAACCAGTGCACTCAATGGCCATGAGAATAGAATCAACGGAGATAAGAATAATTAATAGTACAATGCACTTTTCCTAGTAGACATCACGTGATAAATCAGGCTGGATAAGTCGAATCTTATTTGTTTGCTAAATTTAAACGAACGTTGCAAATGTGAACAGGAAATATTACATTTTTTTTCAAATTAAATAATAAAAATTCACTTTTACGCTCTAAGTATATATAACTAAATATACTTCCTAAGATGATGTCATGTTTAGTATCGTACACTGTGTTATATAGAATAATGCATAGAAAACAGATATTTCAAAAATGCGTTTACTGTCCTAGCACAGACAGTGATGCTTGAAGCGAGCATTTTTAATGTCTTTACACCTCGCAGTCGATTCAATGTGAATATTTATAAATAAGCTAGTTCACAGGATATATAATAAAGACCTTCAGATATCTTAGTAGATGAATGAATATACAACCCCCTTAAGCAATAGAAGAACTCGTATCTGCTATATTTCTACGTTACGGATATAATAACGACACTTTATGTATGCAACTTTTTATATACAGCAAAACAAAGTTTATGAATTTTCCAACGAAACACCTCATATATCAGCTCTTTCGTTCATCTATACTATAATTTCCAAATGTAAGATATCTCTGATTTGAAATCCCTCTATTGCATGTAAATTTACTGATTTCATTTTTTTTTCATTGCATGTGATGCACTCCTCTGAGATGTTCCTTGATCCTTAAAGCATCCCAGCTAAGCAGTACACGAGTCAATACTCCCGACTATAAGGTGTTCTAATTAACCTCCCCGTAGATAACGTACCTTTAGTTTTATGCTGATTATCTCAAATATCTAAAACACTTGTAACCAGTTTGTGATCCACTCGCACTGCAGTTTATGATTTGATTTTCTGAGTATCCATATCTTCCCTATAATCACTGTACTTAGTGAATGAATCGAAATCTATTAGATGTGCTTCGTAAGATAAGATCCAGTCTTGTTTTATGCTGTCTACAGCATTCATTAATTATAATATCAGATAACACCTGTTCTGTTTTTTCCTAGTAATAATTCTCCAGACTTCAGAATTAAAATTAGAAAAACAGGACCAAATCTTGTATCAAAATATATTTATTTGTAATACAGCAATCGTATTTTATGTTAATGTCATGTTTTTGTTTACTTCGTTTCTTTTCGCTATGTTTCTCTTTCCAGTGTAGGTTTTTTTTCCACTAATTTACATCTGTATACTTTAGGAAACATATTGACTTTTTCACGAGAATTTAGAAACTTTCTCTACCCTGTATTATCAAAACTCTTCCGGGTCCAAAATCATAGCTACAATTTGTCCTTCACTTAGTGATGTGGGGATTTTGAGTAATATCCGCTTTGAGGCTCTTCCACAGATATTCAAGGAAAAAATATATTAAAACTTGAATAATGGTGCAAGGGACACAAAATACTTAGCAATCTACAAAGCCATAACAACAATTTGAGTTTTCGCGGATTTCAATGATCGATACTTCTGAGAGGCAGCTCCATAAAGGTTGATGTATAATGATTTCATGGGGTAAAATTTTCGAGGTTTTCCTACACGACCTTATTGACGCGTGTTAAATTTAGCGCAAAACTTATACATAACTTATAATGTAAGTACCAATGGAAATCCAATACGGATATGAGATGGGGTGATTTTATTTTTGCTGGATTGTAATATTTAATCTAAAACGCGGTTTTCTTTTACAGCCTTATTTACGAGTTTTAAGTTGCGCGCAAAACCTCTGAATAACGTTATTATGTAAAAAAAAGCAATGGATACCCAATGCGGATATGAGAAAGGAGGTTAATACTTTTACTGAATTGTAATATATGATCTAAGATGTGCGTATATTTTTGAACTAAGATTTACTTTTGTGTATTGACAAATGAGTAAAGGCATAACTTCCCTGTACATTGCGTCACTTGTGTTCATAAAATAAAGTTTAATTTTGTTGCGTATTGGGTTTATGATATTTCGTAAGGGGTTTTATTCACAAGAATTTATTTTAGTAAAGAGGGTCCCAGGATTTGTAAGTTTTCATTTCAGTTTTTTTCTTTTGTTTTAAAAAGTCTTACGTCACACTGGATATTTTATTTGTCATATGATGGCTGATAATTTGTGTTTGTTGAGGATAGATCAAACAATATTTTATCTCGTATATTTCCAAGACGGCTCTCCATTTCATCGATGCTTGATAAGATCTTGGCCATAGAACAATTTCACCATCCCTCCATCAAAGGAATATACATCACATTTAACGTTGAAACTCATATTGTTTTGTTTTCCTTGATATATTGAATATATTATTGAACTGATACACCTGGTTTTTTTTAAAGAAACGAGGAAGTGAACAGTTTTTTTTTTCAGAACAGTTTTGACTTTGACAATGATGCATAAATAAGACTAATGTATATATAATTCACATTCATGTTCAATTTTTTCCATTTGGGAAAACAAGCAGAAAACACGATATAGTGCTGATCAGGAGAGAAGATGCAAAAATGGACTAGTGTAATGCGCATACAGTGAAACCTAACGATTAAGACCTCCTAAGTGAGTGACTTGCTTAAATTGGTCTGGTGGTTTCAGGTTGAAATTGCCTTGATTAAGGGTAAAAAAAAAAGATAAAGGCAAGGAACAGTGGTCGATCTCAGAATTCCTACAAAAATTTGCAAAAGAAGGAGTTAGGCAAACACGGAACCCTGGATACAACAGGGGTGAGATCAGGTGCCTAGGAGGAGTAAGCATCCCCTGTTGACCGGTCACACCCACCGTGAGCCCTATATCTTGATCAGGTAAACAGATTAATCCGTAGTCAAAATCAGTGTGTAAAGAACGGTCTAACAACCATTATGAAACATGTCAGACAGCATTCGACCCAATGACAGGCCGTATCGGCAAACAATATCATTTTACCGACCGTAGAATTTACGAAAAGCTGACTTTAACCCAGACTGTTGGAAACCCTGTATCATCAACTTGTTAGTCAGTAGCCTACTGTAAGTTCAACTATAGTTGATTACACACAGACATTTTGAACCCCAAAACGAATGAATTTTCTAAAATTTTATTCCTTGGTAATGTTGTAAAGTTACGTCTGGATATGTTATTCTCAGACCCAAAATGCCGCTTAGAATGGACATTTTCCAAACATGATTAATAACGAAATTTAAAACCTGGTTGCAGCCCCATGGTTATATATAGACAGACAAGTATGTCAGTCCCATTGTTGTATCCTTCGAAAGACGCTGGCAAACAGGGGCGATTTTTTTTACGGATGTCAAAAGTTGATTAAAGGTTTGTGTAGATAAGAAAATTTTGTGTTTCATCACGGGTAAGAAAAATAATAACTCGGTGAGATTGAAGATCAGAAATATGCGGGAAATGACAGGATAGTTTTTTAGTTTCATTACATCGAGACAAAGAAAACATAACTTCCGCGGTGCAAAATTGTAAACGAACATATTGTTAATCAAAACTGACAAGACTATGTCTCGGTGATAGCTATCTAGACCGTGTTTAGCTCCCATTGTATCCTTTGTCGTTCTAATTACAGATCACAGGAAATAGCAAGCAACAAACTGAATGATCTTCCGGGAAGCCGGAGTAGATTCTTTATGTTGCGCGTAACAACAGACAGACAGTGAGAGAGTGGTCAGAGAGGTGATAAACACTAAAAGCTCCAACTACAGAGGCTATAACTTAACGACAGAAAATAACAACACCAGGGCGGAAATTAATTAATGATTTTAATGTTGATGGGTATTGGGTACACTGTCTGTGTACTGTTCGTTGAAATAATGGTATTTATAATACTAAATTTGACAAATTGATAGAAAGGGGATGATCATTATTATTATTATCATTATTATCATTATTATTATTATTATTATTATTATTATTATTATTATGTTATTCATTATAATGATAATGATAATAATGACAATGATGATGATTATGATGATGTTTACGAGGATGAGGATGATGATGAATCTCAAACAAAAACAGGAAGCAATGCCATCAATTCAGTTGTCATTTAATAGCAGATGGTTTCTAATATTAGTTTAATCCCAGAATAAGCTCTAATGATCAAAACCCTCGAAAATTGTTCAATTCAACCTTATAAATTCGTTAAGGTTTTCATTTTAATTACACACAAAATTGCCAGATTCGTTTGAAGTCTAATTGATGTTCGGCAAGCGAAGTCAGAGATAAGGCCCTATCGTACTCAATACCCCCAACAAAAATAAGGAAAACCTTTTTTCTGCGCACTGTGCAAAATTCCAATGTTTTACAACCGAGATGTCAAATCATCTACTCTCCGTCATTCTAAGAGGAGCAGTGTTGACACGCAGCATTCTGATATGATTTAAGCGGACATTTACCTTCTGCAATTTTTTTTGTCTGCGAACATACACTTAGAATCTTGTGTAAGTTAACTTTTTAGTCTCCTGCCGCTAGCATAGGGAGATAGTTGTTCGTTTGTAAACCTGTCGATCTGTCCATCCTTTAGTCGGTCATGCTTCTGTTTTCCGATCTTTTTAACTATGCTTTCATATATGTAAAGCCTAAACTGCTTTAAGAGACCATCCAAGGGAAGTGTCATACATAAAAGGCGGTCTCTTTATTCAGGTGATTTATATAAGGAAAAAGAATTTTGGGATCCATATTTTTCAGGTCACATAAGATAGGTGGCCCTTTTATTGAGGGGATCGCTAAGGCAGGTTAGACCGTATCTGAACACCAGTCTACAGCTTCATTTGTGGTTGCTACAGGTCAAGTTCGTCTTTGGTGAAGACCGACCCACTCTTACGTGAGTTGTTGCCCTTTAAATGTTTGTTTTTTCAGATTTCGCAATGTTGTAGATATGGGACTGAAAACTAGTGTCCAACTTCATTGTGGGTATTACTTTGGTCACGGTCGACCTACTTTACGCGATTAACCTGTCCTTTGAAAGAAATTGGTGTTCCGGACTTTTTCGCCATGATTTCAAATGTTGCGTCTCACGTCGGTAGAGGGCATGCACTGCCTTAGGATTTTTTCAATTGAACCTACTTATCTCAATCAATGAGAACTTTTTGTTTAAGTAAACATGATTTTAAAAATAATGTTCAAAACAAAAATTGAGAATATTATCTAAGCTATAAATGTTGATTATGTAAGTACACAGCTCTTTATATATTTACCGGAAAGGGGTAAAGGACCCGATCTCAAAACTCGCCTATGTGGTATATATTCTTAGTATTGAATATTCACATCTGTGCATAAATATTTTGGTTAGATAATTATCAATTAACGATGTCGTTTGAGCATCACATATTCTAACAAAAAGTTGGACTTTCATCTCCAAGACTGAATTATTGTAGATTCAACGTAGAGCAACATTAATTATGACTTGCACTTATAGAGATTTTGGTAATTACAGGTTTATGTTCTTTTATTGAATTTTCTCTCTGCTGGTGCTTATCTCAGGCAGGGTTTCTATATTTCCTATTTACTCTTAGCTAATTATATTGACATCGTGTCCTTTTTTAACATACTAAAAATCGTTTGCGTTCCAATTAACAAGTATGCAGAGGCCGAAAGTTTTCCTATTAACTACTCTTGTTGAAAGATATTGAAGTTGAATGAAAGTAATTATGAAATAGTGATTTGTTTACAGACTAAGTATTATCTTTTGTGTTTATTTCACAAGTTTTGATGTCTTGATGATAAAATATACAAGATGAGAAGGTAAAGGTAACAAACAGTGATCGACCTCATACTTCCTTTAAAGAATACAAAATAAAGAGCTGGGCAAGCACGGACCCAAGGATACACCAGCGGTAAGATCAGATACCTAGGAGGAGTAAGCATCCCCTGTCGACGGGTCACACCCACAGTGAGCTCTACATTTTGATCAGGTAAACGGAGAAATCTGCAGTCAACATCAGTGTACAGAACGGTCAAACAAACGGTATGAAGCACGTCAGACAGCATTTGACCCAACGACAGGCCGTATCGACAAACTAGACCATTGTACCGACCGTCGAATTCATGAAAACCTGACTTTCACCGAGACTTTTGGAACCCTTGTAAGATATACTGCTATTGGTATACACCTCTATGTATGTTATTCGTAGCAACAATACTTAGCATCATTCTAGTAGTTACTTTGTGAACAACATACATAAATCTTATATTTCAAATGACGCAAAAAAGTCAGTGAGATATAAATATGAAGTGCATAAAGGGTAGTTTGAACGCTGTTGTCATGGCATATATTCAATTGGGAGCGCTAATATGCTAAAGTTTAGCTTTTAAAGAGTGCTAAGAGGGGAATAATGGCGACAACAATGTTGCCGAGTTTCCAAGAAGTGCTTGAATGATGACAAATATGCAATGGACAGCCGTCTTGGAAATGTTTACTGTTTCTCATTCCTGATAAACCAGAAAATATAACCGAAAGTGACCTAGGCCTTAAACATTTGATCAAACTGATAAATTATCAATTGCTATGGCAATTTATATTTTCAACATTCGTTAAGAGTATGAACTGCGACTGATGTGAAACACGGTAAGTCTAGGGAGACCAGTACGGACGAAATGACACACTCGCCCACAGCAATAAAGGTAGATCCAATAAGATTTGCAGAACCCGACTATGATTTCACCGATAACCTTCTTTGGTTAAGACACTACTGGTACTGAAATAGTTTTATTTCATGTATCTCCTTATCATTAAAAAACAATATATAGGGCCCGCGGCGGATGTTTACTCCTCCTAGGCAACTGATTCCACCCCTGGTTCGTCCAGGAGACCGTGTTTGTACAACTCCTTTTTATGTATTCCTTATCGGAAATATGGGACCTATAATTGTTCGTCATCTTTACATTTGAATTTGCAATCATCCTCATTTTCTTCTTCCTTCTCATAATCATCAGTATTGAAAATTAAGCCAGTTATCATACTTTTGTATTTTGAATTACATGTATTTGTTTATCAATCTAATGTCAAATTTATATTCGGTACTGGGAGTACAATAAAGTATTTCCCATCATTGTTGCAGAGAGTATGCCGGTATAAACTGAGTTTTTGACTTCGAAAGACGTAAAGATATACAATTATAAACACCTTTATATTTGGACAGAGGTTGCCACACTTAACTCGGGAACAGCGACGTATAATTGGCAAACTTTTTGGAGGGAGTGGGTTGCACCGAATTTGTAATTTGTCCCATAATTATCACTGGTTTATTAATAGATTTTGATTACAGTCTTTATAGTCTTACAACAATATGAAATCCCCAAAGATCTCTAAAAATGGCTATCAATTAGCAAGAATTTAACCCGTCTTTTTAAATGTTGAACGGTATGTAAAATACCTACAATACACAGTATTTACACAGCGACGGTTCAGGACACCTCCGGTATGCATGCACCTGCATAGAAAATGCAATAAGTGATCGGGGGATAGACGAAATTTGTAATAACTATCCTTTATGTATGCAAGGGAGACGTAATCGATGGCTTAAATGAGTAATAAATTCTTTAGAAGATGAATTGGACGTATCATCAGAAATGATTGAATAGTAATACCAAAAATTAAAATGAGTTATTGACTATAAATGTTTTATTTTGAGAAATTTCGTAACCCACGAGCGAGATTGTACGAAATTATTATGCATAGGCGGCCAAGATAGTGACACTTATTGGCAGAGTTTATTTTTAAGAGTTGATGTTCACATAACCTGTATACGTAGAAATCAAAGGCTTTCCGATCCTGAAGTTAATTGTCAATTTCAATTAAAGTGAGCCCTCTACCGTCAGTACCTGATTTGCTGCAATCGATGAAAATGGTGATGAAATTAATGTCTATATGCAAAAATGTGTTTAAGAACGTGCATTGCGTGTTCTAAAAAGCGATGTTTGAATGCTGTCTGCCTTTTTTCATACTAATCGTTGGACCCTTCCTCAAACACCGATTTCACTACGGATACCTCCGTTTACCTGGACAGTATATAGAACTCATGGCGGTTGTGGAAGGGAATTCTTACTCCTCCTAGGCACCTGATCCCACCTCCATTATATCAAGGGACCCTGATTGACCGCTGTTCGTTTTTCCTAAAGTGAGGAGTGGCTATTTGTAAATAGAGAAACTGAAAAGTAAGGTGTTCTTACTTGCTACAGTAATAAAGTGTCGGCACATTAAAGAATCACCACTACTTTGTGACCATAAGTTGCAAGTACAGGCCAAATATATTAAGTGCTTTTACAATCTCAATTTATCATCCATCCTTTGCTTACATTGAAAATTGTGCCATTCTCTTCGTTTCGCCTTGCTACAATCTTGAAACTCTCTTATTTGCAGTTTCAGTATTGATATAGAAAATTCGAACTCACAGAATGTGAAAATTACAGATACTAAGGTATCACTCGACAGACGAAAAAGGAGGCAATATACAAATTTGGCGAATGTTGGACAAATACGGACCTCTGAAAAATCAGAGGTGGGGTCATGTGTCATGGAGTAGTAATCTTTCCCCGCCGACCTGCAACACCAGCTGAGAACACACTGTCAAATTCAGATGAAATAATTGAGAAACAAATTCTCGGCATAATCGGTACAGACGATTCGACAACTACAAACGAACGAGTAAATTATCATTCCATTCAGCAAAAAGACATTGTAATTGCAAACAATGCCAATATTTGATTCAAGAAATAATATCATTTTTGGCCAAATTTGCATTGAATATTTCTCACCATTCAGACAGTCGAATTTGACGCAAAACAGACTGTACAGTTCATTACTGTCTTATAGATCTTGTTACTGCAGCGATGTCGTCTGCTTAACAGGAAGATGCTTTGGAATTACCGCTATGTTATCTAACCGTCCGTCATGTCAATGTCTTTTGCATTCAAAGAAAAACGTTGCAGACGGTATGTGTGTCTTTAAGAAAACATGTATAATACAGAAGTCTAATAAACGAAAAATTAGAACTATTCGTAAGAAGTCAGTAGGCTATTTACAGGCTACTCGTATTTCAAGCATTGAGAAAAGTGATAAATCCCTTACGCATTTTATTTCCGCATGATATACGAATTAAGCCATGGCTATTACGCAACAGATATGAATTAAGTCATGGCTATAGAAAGTTAATGCGGAATTCACAGCAAAGTTCGATCTAGAGGTACCCAGTTTGAGATACATATGTACCTATATCTGGAATTTGATTCGAACCAGTTATGAAAAAAGGCTTTGTAATTTAAAGTCCGATTCTCTTTCCAACTGTCTACTAAAGACATCATTTAAACCTCAACTCTACACGGTTGTTAATTTTCCCTCGTCGTCTCACGCTAGAATTTACTCGTTATATGTTAAAGAGGGCAACAGATCTGGTCTTTATTTGTTACTTGTGGCCTTTGAGTATTAAAGTTTCGTTAATGTGTCACCACCTCATACAAAGAAAAGGAAAAGCAAACGGCCTCCGCCAAGTGGACTCGAACAATAAACCTTATGATCTGAAGGCGAACATACTATCAACTAAGCCACGAAGGCTACCCTCTACGTTGTTCAGAGTTGATTGCATTTTAGACGATTTTGATCTCGGTGACCGCCGACAGGTTTAAACAAATTGATGTTTGGATCAGAAAATCCGCATAATTATTTGTACTGATTTTATGTAGTGGAGCGTTTGGCTGTATAAATGTTTTCCTTTACATACCGATACATCACACGTTAGTTCAACTTTTGCTAATTCAAACGATTGTCGATTTTATCGCAACATTTAAATATTTATGTGTAAAATATACAACTCTGATGGCCTCGAGCCGTTTTCGATTGTTTCCTTCTCGTAAACAAGAGAAATTAGTTTGTGTTTCTTCTTATGACCGACGTCCGGCTATAGCATATTAATGTTTTGAATAAAAAAGAGTCTAACGTTCTTGTTTAATCTAGAAATAAAAATCGACAACTACGAAATGAATGACTGTTTGAAATACAAAATTGCCCGCGGTGCTTGATGTTTCTCGATATGGAAATATCTGTATATTTTGTAGGTGTACATTTAATATGCAAAATATCGTAGCCCGGTGGCAACGAGACACATTTTTATGTGAATATAAATACGTACGTATACATATGATTATGTTCATTTAGCTTTTACACAAGTATGATGATATATATATTTATATATACCGAATTATTTGAACCAAGGCATATCAAAAATGAAAAATTGGAAATAATAATATGTACTTAAAACTGAAAATGTTCGAAACAATAACTAAGTTTTATAAAGTGAGAGAGGAGTGGGTCTAGCGAAAACAAAGTAAGGGAATTTAATCCAGCGATCTGTATCTTTAAGTCTGATAATATGCGAGGAAGAAAGATGAAACGGGGAGTACATCTTAAAGCCAGCTCAGGGTGTTTAAGTCTATATCTGCATTGACAAACTAGATAATCTTGATCCTTAGAAATCTTAGCACTTACGTAATGTTAGTGCAATTTCAAAACGCTTCACTGCACTGGCTGAAGTCTTTCGTTTGACTTAATTCCTCTTTAACTCATAGAAACCTATCAACTTCTGGCCATGTGTTGGTTTGTTACAGTAAAAAAGGCTAACTAGGATAACTTTACAAGATAAAGCATTGAGATAGATCAAATAAAAGAAAATGGTGTTGCCAAAGTAATTAGAAACACATTCACATTAGGGTCAGGCCTCCTTTTTCTGTTCATTTACGGGCAACATGTAAGCGATACAAAGACATAATGGAGGTCCTCTCATCTCCACTCACGACGTCCATACCAGCAGTATCAAAGAACATGACAAAGAAACATAAAACTACACCAACCTATAATTCTGTGCAATAAACAACGACTTAAAAAGATAGTTAGTCTGATCCAGAGAACGTCTATAACTTTTTTACAAAGCTGTGTAATTAAATAAACGTCTAAGGATTGTGATTGGGTAGGTTACTTCTTTTCATTTCGTCTGAAACGTCTCTTATTTTCTTTAAGCACGACAGGTAACGCCCTCATCCCCAGAAACTGTTCGTTTGAAAAGCGTTAATTAATCGAGGCTGGGGAAATCGCGGTTTGATTTCAATCTAGAAGCGATATAATTACTCCTTTAATTTGGAAGACTTATAATTATCTGAGCAGATCATAACGGCATGATTAGAATAAAACAAAATACCAAAGTAGACACGATGAAATTCGCACAATGTACAGCTTTGAAACCCTACACGTGCATTATACTTAACTCCAGCGTGTGCCGTAATATGTCGTACAGGAATTGCAGGTTTGATATAATGAACTGTGATATATATGTTAGCTTTGACAGATTAATATTTAACACAGTTTCTAACATAAAACAATAAACATATATATATTATTTGTTGTATCAGCTGACAAATGACATAGGAATTTGGAAATCGTAATATACATGAAACAAAAGTAAACCGGAAGAGTTGGCATGAATAAAAGATGTATATGTCATGATATTTATAAGCACACATATCTCTTAATATTGATTTCTACTTTTCCTACTATTTGTGTGAAAAGCTTCGATTCATGCATATCACAATTTAAAAAGATAGTTTCAATATCAAGAACACACACAAAAATAAAATACTGAATTTAGTTTCCTTCGCTAGTTTAGTCGGTATATATGATGAAGTTATAACCTAATTAGTACTATCTTTTTTTATCAATTTCATCCGATTTTCCGCAGTGCAATTGACCAGAGTTCATTTTATAGAAGTTGAATTCCTTGAAATGGCAGAGAGAGAGAGAGAGAGAGAGAGAGAGAGAGAGAGAGAGAGAAATAGAGACAGAGATAAGAGTATGTCTATGTATCTATGTAAATTCCGGAGACATCTTTTTTGTCTACTGTGCATCACTTTTTGATGATTTTTTCCCGGAAGAAATTTCACAAATTTGTGGGATTTTCCGCCTTGCTGTTTAGGTAGTTATTTGTACACCACTGTTGTCTGTAAAAAATACATTTGTTTTTACATTTGACGACGGGAAATTGTTGTATCGTTTATGTCAGACATGTAGTTCAAATATCAGAATGTCATTGAAAGTTATTTTATTTGTCCTTATGAACGTGCAGGTAGTAGTGAAATGATTAAGGTAAAAATGATTGACTTACTTCGTTTTTCCCGCTTTTCTGCTTTTACCATCCACGCACTGTTAATATCACATATTATAAGTGTTAAAAATAATAATTTTCCACCCTGCATGGTACATTATTTTGGCGAAATGGTGACTACTATATCAGCAGATTACGTTTTCCATGTTGTCTTGTAGGCAATATCTAATACTTTGTAGGAATTCTCTTCCCAAATGTCAAGATACATTTTTGCAACAAAACAAGACAATTTTCTCCGTTCATCCCATTCTACCAGATATTTATATCCATTGCAGTCCGAATAAAACACTTAATCCTTCGAAGTTGGAAATCGGTGAATCATATGGTATAATCATATGTGAATTGTCTATTGGATTTGGAGACCGGTCTTACTCAGGTACCGGAGTAGTGACGTTCGGCTCCTCCTACAATCGGCCGCGTGACTAACTCGATCTACACACCAACTCGTATAAGTAATAGACACTAAAACACCGTGATAATCATAGCAGGCAACAATACACCAAAGGCATTAATGTCGCATTAACAACTAAATGTAGTTTACATGGTTAGAAATGACACAAGAATTTTGACAAATGAAATTCATTTGGAGACAGTCAATGATTATTATCATATCACAATTCAATATTGAAAACCCATTTTCGTCGGTATTTTAAAAAGGACAATCGTACACAATGGAGCGCACGGCGATAAGAATTATATCAACAGCACTAGGTTATACGTACATTTTCTATTATTGATACAAACATACATTGTCAGTGTCAGTCATGTTTACTTCATTTCCGTGGTGAGTCTTTCCATGTTCTTAAACAAAAGAATCTCTCTCTCTTGCAAAAACTATGTAGATGACTTTGCTCATAAGTATAGCACAAGATAGCAATTTTCAATGGAAACCAGCGCGTTTCTGAAGAGCTGAAATTATTTCAAATGGGTAATTTAGAAAATATTGAAACATAGATGGTTTGCCTTCAAAAACTTAACTAATTTCGCCAGATTCCAGAGATTCGCTTTTCATCTTTAAATTATACAATGAATTCTTCGATTTGAAGTATTAATCCTTTTTTCCCCTCATTTCTCATTTTCATGTTATCTATTCTTTGTCTTACTAATTGTTGTAAGCATGTATGTGAGAAGACGAGGTAGACTAAATAAAGAGACTTGTGTGATTTATATCATAGTAAACTGAAATACAGAAGTCTATCTCTTGAATACTTATTTCTAGTAATTATTTTATTCACTAACGAAAAGGAACATTCTGGCTTGCCATTTAAGTTGCAGCTATCCGTGAACGAAACGCGCATTTATTACGGCAATCAGAAAATGGTATGACTTTAGGATTTTAGTCGCGCCATGGAGAGTGCATTTTCTAGATATTACTTGCCTTTGAAATGAATTTGATTAAATATTTCAACAAAAGAACCAAAGTGCTGTAAATGTGAGTTACAATGCCCTACACCATAATCGCATTTCAATGAGGAACCGGTATTGTTGTCAATTTTGATCAGATAGAGCCATGAATTTCAGAAATGAAGCCGACTTTTCAGACACATAATAAAAAACGCATTAGAACAGCAGCAGATCGCTGTAGAAACCACTCACTGTATTTACACCTTACAAGGTCAATTTCATTTCGAGATCAGTCTGGAGAAAGTATCACTCCTCCCCTTAAGAAAATGAAGACATGTTAAGATTAAATTAAGACACACACAATCCGATCACTTCAACTGAATGAGGTTACCAAGGTCGTTTACAAGAAAAACGGTGGATCGTCCGCTATAGAAACTAGAATTTGATCTTTTGTACACGCCGTCATATTCCTTTTAAATTGAAACTACAAAAAGAGAATATATTCTCATAAATCTGACGTTAGGTAATTGCCGTTAGGGTTTAAAATCGTCCCTACCTTCAAATCTAATTATTTCATTGACAGATTTTGTTCATTTGCTTGTCAATTGGAATAATATGTGAATTTTTTGTCATCATTTACAACCACTTCGGCTTTGTGATATTGTAATTTTTAAAGGTGCTATTTTCTATCTTCACAATACAATTTTGAAGTAAAGTAAATACAAAGTCTCGAGCACGCAACGACCAGTGACAATTCTCCTTCGGGAGTCTTTGGTGCAGACAGATAAAGAAGATACAAAATAGTAGATGACGAGATACCAGTAGAAGTTCAAATGATTGTAGTCTGATCCCATCAAAGAATTGCTGTACTCATTTAAAAGTTTCAAAGGAACATATCTTTGATTTTCTGATAAATGTTGTCACTTTTTGCGCAAATATACCGTTTTATATTCTCTCCTTTTGTAACAGTGAAACGTTCAGTAATTAACTTTTCGTCTTTGGTTCTTGTCAAAGCCATTACGGGTCACAACCCACGTGATATTTTCGAGTCCCTTGGAAATTTGTTTTGTCAATCAAACAAGACGATGAGCAACACAAGTTACATGCAAGATTACTCATAATATTGAGAACATATTGTTCATTACACTCGATATGATTCGTGGTAATAGCCCATGTTATAAGCAATTCCAATCCCCTGCCTCCATTAGTTAGCCATTACGCGTCGCTGACTGTGCGTAAAAAATACGAAAAATACATGACTAAGTGTCCAATATGGTACTTAGTCCTGTCTGTGTATACCGTTCTAAAGACGAAAACATTTCTATTTTATTCATATTAGTCAGAAAATAGAGGAAAACTGTCATTTAATGATACATATACAGAAAACAAAACGGTCACTATGTTCTTAAAGAACTAGACCTATATAGATGCAATACATAGAAAGTCTACTCGGAATGCATGTATCTGATTGTTATTCACTATATTGTACCTGCAAGTAAAGGCAAGAAAATGCAACCTAAATTTTTATAGAAATGAAAGAAGAAGAAAAAAATAAGAAAAATGTTAAAGAGTAAAGGATGTATTAGAAAGATTTTGTTCTATAAATACGCATATATATGCGTTATTTTGTGTGAGAAAATACTCGGTGTAAATGGGCGAAAATCTGCAATTGCAAATTAGGTAAGACACATATGTGGTGATATTCTATATTTTTCAATCAAGCAGACTTCATAATGATTGACGTATGCTGAGGACATTACCCAATACAATAAGCTAACCTTTATGCAATATGGCGACAGGCAAAAACAGCTGACCACTCGATCATCTACTATAGAGCCACGATCAGCCACTTAACGTTTAGTGAATGCTAACTAGACATTATCTATTTCAGTCAAGATCGTAAAATCAGGTGTACTTCAAAACGTTTATTTTAAATTGTAAATGTCATTTCAGCACGAGTTATATAATATGAGAACTATTGACCTTTTAAATTTATGATGAAAGGTTGCCAAAGGGAGAAAGTAACTACAATTTCAATTCTGAAAACTAGAAATTGTGTTCTTTCATAATGTACTCTGTAATCAACAAAGTAAATTAATCTGCTCGAAATGGACACCGGTATACAAAGAAAGGTCCAGATATTCAGAAGCATCGAAGATAGATGATATGGAAATTAAAGTTGCATGTGATAAAACACTACCTTTCCTCTTTGTGCTTGAACTCTTCTTTCAACGGCTGTCAAAATAATGATAGCAATACCTGCATTACACATTGAACTGTGTAATTTAAAGGCACCTATATGGTTGTGAAACTGATCTTCGATATGCGAAACTGGGCAGTAGATTGACAAGGCTCAATAAAAAATGTTACCCTGATTTGTGTAATCCCTGTAATGCTTGTTGAAACCATTGGCATTTATCTAGGTATATATCAGCCTGATCTCTCGTCCTCCAGCAAACCCTGGAAAGGGCATCGGGAGGGAAGCTGACTGTAACGTTGCAATTCCAAAACTTCTCAACTACGATCTTGTTCAGATTCGAAGATTAATTTATGCATTACCTTCTTTCACAATCATAAGATGATCAAACATCGGTGCTTGGTTTACAAAGACTGTGTGCATACGAGCGTATCATTTTTCAAAGCGGTATGTAGAACCGATAATGGAATTCTTGCCCAAAAAGACTAGAAACTTGAAGGCTCGAGTCTTAGTCGCGGTATTTGCTGTCTCTCTTCCTCTTGATCAGACTTTAATACAAAATTATCTTGTCACGTACGAGCGTGATAATAAACATATCACAGTACAAGATCTTGTTCAGCGTATAACCATTTTTTTAATCGAGGCAGGCTACTGGCAAGCAAGGAGATGTTGCAGGGATTCAAACATCCTCGGTTAAAGTCAGTGTTTCATTAATGTTATGGTCGGTATAATGGTCTGGTTTGCCTGTATGGCCTATCATTGAGTCGAATATTGTTGACATGTTTTGTACCGGGTGTTAGCTCGTCTTTACACACTGATTTTGTCTATGGATTTATCCGTGTATCTGATCAAGGCAGGCTCACAGCGGGTGTGACCGGTCAACAAGGGGATGCTTACTCCTCCTAGACACCTAATCCTATCTCTGGTGTGTAAAGGAGCCCGTGATTGCTCAGCTCTTTGTTTTGCATTGTTTGTTGGTACTATAAGATCGATCATTGTTCGTTACCTTTACCTTATTATGTAATTACACAGGAAATAAATAATTTGTTGTTTGATTGTATTGTTGTTTAATGTCCCGCACAAACTAGCAATCTTTGACTTACAGAAGACGTCATCACATGCCGATGAAGGGTTATACATTTAGTCTATGCTTTCGGCACTTATTAATATTGAGCAGGGAGGGTTCTTTTATGTTCAGACACCTACTGTGACACAGGCCATCGGGTTTTACCTACTCATCCGAAGGACTAGGACAGTCAAACACAGCGCGGCGTGGATTTGTGACTCACGATTAGAAAACTAACACACTAAATTGATTCACAAGAAATAAGTATCAATGGTATATGAATATATCAGTTTAATTTCGTTATTTTCTGGTCTTCGCTTTTTTCTTTACTTCGACCTCCACCCCTTGACTTGATTAAGCCATGAAAAAAATAAAGAAAAAGAAGAAAATAAAAAAAAAAAAAGATATTCTTAACAATAATCAAGGCTGGGTACCATATTTTTAAAGATTATACCGGTAGTTAGGTCCGAAGATTTTCTCAACACTTGACTCCCAGTCAATCAGACTTATTCAATAATGGTAATTGAAAATTCCGAGACTAATCTTCCAGTTTAATATATTTTTCTACCCCCCTTTTTTCTTTGTTTGTTGTTGTATTTTTAATGGTGTGTGTGTGTGTGTGTGTGTTACTTTTTTTTTTAATGAAACGGAGTTGTTCGTTCAGAATTTTATGTCTAGGAATCTACAAACAATTGAAAATATTTTTATTAGACAATACATGGATATATTGAAATTCTTCTTGATTTAAAGTGATCGAAATTCCTATGCTAAATTATTTTTACACTATTTAAACCCAGTTCTTTCAAATACTCTGTTTATTTGAAAGGAAATTAATTCCCCTTCGGTTTCAATACATCCGGGTTTGACAGTAAATTACTCGAAGTGGCGTCTCTCTAATAGCCTCCTAAATATATATATAGTCATCACATTTCCCACAGTCACCTTACCGGTAACATTAAATTCTATTAACATTATGATAATCAAGTCATGCTTAAGAGGAAAATTAGAAGACGAATTTTATCAGAAATTTAGAGCATTTGTTTTATCGGTTCCGATGCGATGTTCTGTTACGTCAAATTTGACTTTTTTGACTGACGATTTTTCAGTCAAGAATATTATCAATGGATATGAAATAATATCTGGCGTTATGGGTGCATATTTATTACTAATTTTAATGAATAGGTTATTTTTCACCTAGCTGAAGTAGGACAAATTTCCTGAATTGCTTTCTGAAAATTAATTTTATCTCCAAGGTCATTAAGATGTATTAGAATTTTCGACTAATTAACCATTAGGTAATGACTCATTACCAGTAATGTAGCATTCCTAGTTTATGATTAATAAAAATCTGAAAATACCATTATTTTATAAAATTTTAATTAAAGTCATTTTTTCAATTTTTACTTAAGGGTTTATTACTTTGGGGTTATATAAAATAATCAAAGCTATACAGTGGAACTTCGATATTAAGAACCGTAGTTTTATATAACACTCCACAATAAAACTGCAAAACTTCAATACTTTTAATAAGCTAAAATGAACTCGCTTATCAAATCTATTAACATACAACTTGCACGATTTCACTTTATTGTTTTCAGTTCTTTTCAATGCTGTTGGAGACTGAATGGTGAGCGTAGAGCAAGAATAACGGACCATTCCGGAGCACCTGAACTCATCCCTGATTTAATTGGTGTTCGCCTTACTCTACTTGCTTTATTGTATGTGTTGTGTTTATTACTTTTTGTAGTATTGTCTCCTTTAAGTTTGACTCTTGTGTTTGAATCTTAAATGCCCCCAAGGTAACTTACTTTTTTATCTTAGAAAATATTAATTTAGTCTCAACTATTAGATCTTAATGTATATTGATAAAATTTTTCAACTCCATGCTTACATGTTGGATTCTAAAGGATGCTAAAATTTCATGAAACTTAAAAAATGTGTAAAGGCAAAGCACAGAGGACGAATGGTGCACAGAATAATTAAACGCCATACATGGCACATTATTATTGATTCTAGAACATACATTCTTATCTGTTTAAGAGACTGGTCCAGAGGAGGATACAAAACGGTCATATATGATAGTTGGTCTCAAAAACCGGGCTTTGTATCGGAAAAATACACATTCGTAAGCGTTCATCTGGGTCACATAGGGCAATTAATCCTTTAATTCAGTAGGTCACCAAGACAGATTAGACTATATATAGTGGATCCGGGATATACAACACAAATTACTTATTAGTGAGATGGCCTGCTTAATAAGGAGAAATAACTTGAATAAAGATAAACAAAATGAACTCTGATGGCCCTTATGTCGAGGTGGTCTTAAATGAGGTCCCACTGTATTCGTGATTCTTGCAATATAACACTAATAGGGTGGGTGATATTCAATAAAGGAAATTTCTGGAAAAAGAACTGTTCATGTCAAAGAATTATTCTCATAGGTAGTTTTTTTCATAAACATGTTTTTTTTTCATTACATGTATATACCTTTGGATTCCTTACTCAAAGAATAACGTTCTTATTGAGAAAGAGTCTTGAATACGAAGTTTACTTCAGTTTTTCTAGGATAGATACTTATGAACAATAAATTGCCAAGTCTTCAAAACACGGAGGAATAAAACAATATCCACATAAAAGACTGTTGATCTCCTTGCGGATAGTATAACTACTTTTCCATTGAGAGAGAGAGAGAGAGAGAGAGAGAGAGAGAGAGAGAGAGACTCATTGAAAAATAGGAATAACGAAAGATTCATTTCTGATGTCATCTTAATGGCAGTTTCATTTGGGTTATAATATTGGATGTTTTAGTTTGTATTGGTGTCTATTTCATTTCTGCTGTCTGGCAAATACGGAGCTGATATTTGAAAGACAGACCGACGTTGATTAACCGTAATTTGTGCTGAAGCTCTCTTATCATCTGACAAATAAAACGACTGACAATAATTACTTTGTGGCCGTTTCAAAGGGATGAAAGCTATCAAGAGGGTTTATATACTTACCACTTTCTTTTTGTACAAATAAATCGACAAATGCCACAGACTGTAGTCAAGTTCGTTCTTGTAGTAGACATATGTATCTATTTCCTTTTCAAATGAGTGAATACGTACGTGTAATTCGCGCTATAATCAACACTGTTTTATACTATCCGGCGATTGAAGTAGCGGTATACATACTTCATTACTCCTGTACTGTAGTATTAACCAGTTGTTACTACGAATAGAGAAACATTCCCATACTCCTATATGGACTAGTGAAATAAAATTTGGTCTCTCGTTGGCGTGTCCTTACGACGGCAGAATCAAATTCTATACTCCTACATGAACGAATGAAATAAAATTTGGTATCCCCAGGAGTACTCTTTTCCTGTAAAGGTAATTGCAAACGAACCTCCCAGAACACCCGAACCTCTCGGTGTTAAGTTATTTTAAAAATAAATGATGCATATTTACATAGAGGTTATTAGTAAATATTATAACTACCTAAAGTTTTTGCCCGTGTTTGATGAACCGCCATGAATGATGTCATTGCTGGTACTCTGTCCCAGCTTAATGTTCTAATATTTGCGTCAAATAAGCCGAACCCAAGGGCGAACCCAATCGTTTGCACAATAAAATGCACCGATGACTCGCTTATGAAATTGCCTATTTCAGACTGTATCCAAATAAATACATTAAAATCTGCTTTAGCGACCACCGGGTCAAAAATAATATTTATGCTGTCCGCAATGGTACATGTACAATTTGTGTACAAAGCAACCTCTATATAAAGACCACCTCCCAGAAAAGGTATTCTTGTGTCCCTCCAAAACAAAAGAGGAGGGGTCACTCTATGCATGCACATAGATGTGAGTGTTGCTAAACACTATAATAGCATATATATTGAACCGTATGCATTTCAATTTTTTTATTAGTCGGATGCATTGACCAGAGTTTGACATCCTGATATTTCAACACGACTGATCCATGAACATGTACCGTGATTGTTTTGACACAGAACAATTATGCAAGCGCGTGTGCCAGTAAAAGATACCTTTTATGGTATGTGCAATAGGAATGAGTAGTTTTTTGCTTCTATATCTAGAAACCGTTGGCGTTCTGTATTCATGGTTGATAAACAAATTACAGGCAGTGAGGGACATTCATGGCAGATTGGCTAGATCATCGCACTCACTTCGGGGTCAAACACTATGTCTGTGGATTCTAAGTACAGTGGAACCTTGTTATGACGACAGCTCAAGTCACTCGTAAACATTGATGTGACCAGTGAGATGATCTTCTACCTGAGGTTGAAATAAGCTAGAGTACTATATAGGCAGACTGAATTATCATGGTATACCTGTTTTGTGGTGGTCTCCTAAGCAAGGTGGTCTCTCGACATTATTTCAATGTATTTTCATAGTTTGAAAAAAATTTGTCAACTTACGTTGTGGAAAGTAAAAGGCCCAAACTAGTTCGTGGCTGGACTTTCCTCTTAAAAAACTAAATGCTGCGATATGACCAAAGATGTCCAATGTGTGGCGAAAAGCAAGTATTCCGCAGTCAGTATTATTTCAACATTCCTACAACTTCATATCGTGTTGACATATCTATATGTTAGAGTGTTTTTGAAAAGTATGCTTAGGTCATAAACTTAAAAGATAGAAATTTACCTTTACCAATTCGAGAACTATTTTTGACTTATACTGTCGCATACACACAATAGATTGAACAGATATTAAAATGAGAAGTTTGTCAATTGACAAGGGAAAATTAAAAAGGGACTTAAAATTCAACAATATTACTCAATCATAACTAAATCACGAATTCCTCTTTCAGTGTTGTTCAGAGTAAAACCCCAATAGGGCATCGTAAAATGTTAAGTTCAAAGC
>JACSZP010004973.1:0-25702 GCA_016161895.1 Pinna nobilis | reverse complement strand
CATAGTCTACTTAAACACTTATTCACTATGTGTGCCTCAGCATAGTCTACCTAAACACTTATTCACTATGTGTGCCTCAGCATAGTCTACCTAAACACTTATTCACTATGTATGCCTCCGCATAGTCTACCTAAAAACTTATCCACTATGTATGCCTTAGCATAGTCTACCTAAACACTTATTCACTATGTATGCCTCAGCATAGTCTACCTAAACACTTATTCACTATGTGTGCCTCAGCATAGTCTACCTAAACACTTATTCACTATGTATGCCTCAGCATAGTCTACCTAAACACTTATTCACTATGTGTGCCTCAGCATAGTCTACTTAAACACTTATTCACTATGTATGCCTCAGCATAGTCTACTTAAACACTTATTCACTATGTATGCCTCAGCTTAGTCTACCTAAACACTTATTCACTATGTGTGCCTCAGCATAGTCTACTTAAACACTTATTCACTATGTGTGCCTCAGCATAGTCTACTTAAACACTTATTCACTATGTATGCCTCAGCATAGTCTACCTAAACACTTATTCACTATGTGTGCCTCAGCATAGTCTACCTAAACACTTATCCACTATGTAGGTCTCAGCATAGTCTATCTGAACACTTATTCAAACTAAAACAACTTTAAGAAGGAACTCTATAACAATTTCAATAATGTATGTTGTTTGTTCCCGAACTTGGTCAAATGATATCCAAACAAACGAGTAAATGCAGATTTTGTTGTTTTTTTGGTTTTTTTTGCTGTTGAGAATTTGAAATAATTTTTGCTAAATTGTGATCTTTATGATGATATACAATTGGATTCTTTTTGGTAAATTGAATAACGAAAGAAACAATAAATAAACGAATAAATGAAAAGTCATTATAATAATTATACTGCAATTTTGAATAAATTATCAGAGGCTAAGTAACTTATTAAGGATTGCCACTAAAATTAATAAAATTGAAGTCAATATATACCCCACTTACTGAATATAACTCATTCCGAGCTTAAGTAAAATGGTATCAAGTTTGTCATATTTTCTTGCATTCTAACAAAACATTGTAAATGTGTTTTATTTTTTATTTTTCAGATCGCACGAACTTGACTTAAATGGACTGTCCATTAGTGTAACTTTTGAAATTTCTTTCTTTTTTATTATTATTATTATTATTATAATTATTATTATTATTATTTTTATTATTAGTTTTTTTTTTTTTTTTTTTTTTTATTATCATTATTATTATTATTTTTTATTATTATTATTTTTATTATTATAATTATTATTATTATTATTTTTATGATTTTTATTATTATAACTATTATTATATAATGATTAAGGTCATTTCAATCCAGGCAAGCATATTGGCAAAATGATCAGAATTTTCAAACACTTTGAGTGGATCTTACCATTCAGTTTAGAAGGTAAGCATTGTGGGTTGCCATGTAGGGATTGACTTGATATGCTGTAGTCCCTTGTTCTGTTTGCATAAACACTAAAAAAAATTAAAGCGTAATCCTCAATTAGCTTGCAGGCTTCCAAAAAGTGGATGCGAATCCGGATATATTGAAACCGAAGATGAATGAATTTTCTTTTCGATTAAAGAGGGATTTTAATTTATTTTCGAATAAAGAAGGATTTTAATTTCTTTTCGAATAAAGAAGGATTTTAATTTCTTTTCGAATGATGAGGGTTTTTAATTTCTTTTCGAATAGAGAAGATTTTAATTTCTTTTTGAATAAAGAGGGATTTCAATATATTAGGATTCGATGTAAGTGGGTTCCCGTGTTACTTCAGATTTGCTAATCTGAAGCAAACATTTTTTAGTATATATTTTTTCATTTCGTGATTTGAGTTAAAATACCTATGAAATGTTATCATACCGTTTAAGGAAAACACCATAATAGCTAAACTTAAATTTTGGTTTTACTCTGTTCGTTAGTATGAAAAACATCACCAAGAAAGTTTTAAATCATAATGCTTCATATTGACTGCAGTGATATCTGGCCTCTATAACTCATTTACAGGAAAGCAGAAGAAAGGCCTAATTTAATAGTATTGAACATACAGCTATTTTTCTGACAATTGATAGTAATAATTGTAGTTTCTTTGATGATATTGTAGTTATGTAATGCAGGATTGTAAGTGGACATGTGGCAGGAGTGTGGTCGCTATCCGGGTATATTTGTGTCTGTGAGTCTGATTTCCCTCTTACGGCTGTTACAGATAATATAATTTTTTTTTTTAATATTTTCAGTCAGTTATAATTATTTTGTAATAATCAAAATGATATCTTTGTTGCACATATTTGAATTTCTTATTTTGATTTTATGTCATTGTTATTATCATCACTATAATTATCATTATCATTGTCTCTATAATGATATTTTTCTTATCTTTTTAGTTCAATTATTTAATTTTTGACATTATTATTTTTATTATTATTATTATTATTATTATTATTATTAATTCTTTTTATTATTATTATTATTATTATTATTATTATAATTATTATTATTATTATTATTATTATTATTATTATTATTATTATTATTATTATTGTTGTTGTTGTTGTTGTTGTTGTTATTTTTATCATCATCTCCATCGCCATCATCAATACCATTATTATTATTATTATTTATCATTATTATTTATTATTATTATTACTTTTACTATCATTATTACTAAAATATTATTATTATTATTATTATTATTATTATTACTATATTTTTTACAACTACTATAGCAATCATCATTATCTTCATAATTCTGATATTCTGTTATATTATGATCATCTTCATCGCCATCATCAATATCATTATTATTATTATTATTATTATTATTATTTATTATTATTATTATTTATTATTATTATTACTTTTACTATCATTATTACTAAAATATTTGTATTATTACTGTTATTATTATTATTATTATTATTATTATTATTATTACTATATTTTTTGCAACTACTATAGCAATCATCATTATCTTCATAATTCTGATATTCTGTTATATTATGATAGTCATTATTATGATATCTAAACTACAAATCATGTTAACTAAATTGTAGTAATAAGTTAATGATTCCAAAGAAAAAAGACAGTCAAAGGCCCAAGTAGACGAATCAGCTGATTAATAAAGAGACATTAAAAAGGGAATTAGAAGAAGACAAAACATAAAATTATAGAAAAAAAACTTTAAAAGCTACGCATGCTTAATAAATTTAACACTACATCCCTGGGAACCTATACAAGTGTGATAAAAACAAAAGTGATAAAAACTAACAAAGAACAAAGACTGTTCACTTCTACCCAAACTGAAGTACCGACACATAAATTAAGAAATACAAACCTTGTAAATTCATTTGTTTGCCATTTTTAAAACAAATAGATTTTGCACAAGTAAAGGGACGCCGGGTATATTTTGTGAACGTTGTATACCCAAAAACTTATACTTTTTGCGATAACTGGCAATCTCTCTTTCGGATTTAGGTAATCTTAGGAATTAATTCGAACCTTTTAAAATAATACAGGCAATTTGTTTGGAAAGAAATATATATTAGATTTTATCATTTAATCCATTGTATACAAAACCGTGAAACTATGTTTTTGCAAGCACTATCAACCAGATGCACGAAAATGACTGAGTTTACACCAGATTTAGCGTTAAGTCAGATGTTTTAGTAATTACCGACAAATAACTCCGCGCTTGATACAACAGCGACATTGCAGGTCACAAATTATAGGGACAATACTGTGTTATAATTGATCAACACTATCAAATTTTCTCCCAATCTGAAAATCGCCTATTCTTTAATGAGATCAAGGCTTCCATGACGTAATTCTTTAGACCAATCAGGATTAAGATAATTGTCATGTACTCCGAGACCTTATTAACAGTGACGTAATTGTCCATTTCATTTCATTTCTTGTGACTTTTTTATAAACTCAAACAATTACTTTTACTTCCGAGTTCTTATTTGAATTTAAAATTAAAATGTAATCGGTATGAAGACATCTTGGAATTTTAAATCGAAATGGATTTGGGTGGGAGATGCATATTTAAGAACACTTCAAGTGGTCAACTCTTTTAGAAATTTATTCCTCAGATAGTAGGGTACAGAAAGTTTCAGCTTGGTTTTTGCTAAATCACCTTCTAGTTAATTTGGAAAAAGAGAAAACAGACAAGTCTAATTGTTCTAATTTGATAAAACTTTGCCACAGAGTCAGTTGAACTTCATTTGTGTCAATTTATATGTAAGATATATTTTTCTATTTATTTTATTTGATTGTTTATTTATTTATTTATTTTTATGTCTTATATTTCCATCTAATTAATCGGGCCCACTTTTTCTTTTCTTTTCTAACCTAGCTTTATTTGTCCTTTATCCAAAATATTTGTTCTTCACACTCGTATAAGAACATATTCCAAGAGGAAATATTCAATATAAGTTATCGGAAATACATTCTCAGAATCCTTTTACAATCCATACTGGAATTTTATACTTCAAGAAATTTAAACGTAAATTAAAATTCATATAACTTTGACGTTACTGAAGAAAATGACGCAATATATATGTATACAAAGGTTATTACGTTGCATAGAAAGGTTATTACGTTGCCGTTTGCATGCCCATCTAGGTTCTAGTTTGTTATAATTCTCTCTGCATTCTATCAAAATAGATACAGTTGCCGAATTTAGAGATCGAACTAACAGAGCTAAATTTCGTGACTACGTCGACACAGTGTCAGTGGTAAGAGAGCTTACAGAATTACAGAAGAAGACAAAAACAAGATCAAAAGACACGTATCATTTGCCAGATTCGGACACTCTTTCCAGGCGTACGTTGAGACAGGGGCCACAAAAATGCGGGACATTACATTGATGTTGTTGAAGTATTGTAGTTTTCGTCTCAAGGAGGGCTTTACCAAATCTTGACCATGGTATTTTACTTTAAGTGAAGTGTCTGGGGTCAAACAATTCTGAAGTGTCGGAGTTCAAAGACATGCCGATCCCCGTGATGGAACTCGACAACTACAGTGAGCGCACGAGAATTCCCTAATGCGAGTTAAAAGCAATCGATGTATTTGTTTTGGCATACTGTTGGGGCGAGTACAGATCTTGCCTAGTTAATGACGAGCAGACTATGGGGACGATATCAGGCTCGTGTTCTAGATTACTCCACGGCTGCCAAATCCAAGACCACTATAGCGCCAAACGATTTACCCAAGTTTACCTGAAGTAGAGATTTCATTAAGTGGACAATTGAAAGACTTTACTGAACAAACTCTCTGCCCTTTTGGAATTAGAATAAAATCCCTTGAAAACTTCAAAGGAATCGTGTTGTTCAGTTTTTCATCCAAATTTCAAGTGTATGAATTTACAAAAACTTTTCTGTATGTTTTCAAATTACAACACTTGTTTTAATATTGAAGTTTATTCTGTCGATGACTGTGAATCAAACGAATTTGTATTGGTTTCAAAAGCAGTGGACTTTCGTATTGAAATGGTTTCCTGTTGACGGTTGTTTTGTTTGTTTGTTTATTGATTCTCCTGTCGAGAAAAAGTAATTTACATCAAATATATTAAATGTTTCAGGAACATTTTACATGTTGAAAATTTAAAGTGTTCGAGGTGTATGATTTCTATGATTAAATATTCGGTCTCTAAATATAAACTTCCAGTAGCATAATTGATTCAAATGTTTGTATCTATGGGTCAATACAACAATTTATATGTGATAATTGATTGTAAAATTTTAGAAGTAAATTTAAAATCGAAGAATCTACAAGGGATTTTCCAAAATCCAAGTCTTAATAGCAGGCATGGGGTCGATTACTTTTAAATGTAATCGATTAAATTACAATTACATTGCTTTTAAAAAATAATTGATTACATCATGATGACACCAAATTCAAAATGTAATTGATTACTTTCGATTACTTTCTTTCAATGTAATCATGATTACTCACGATCACATTCGATTACTTTTAACATTTTGTATGACTGATTATATCTTATATCTTATCAAACCACATAAATTAAGCACAAAATTACATTTATTTACTCATTTACTCAATAATGACAATATTAATACTTTCATCACATATTGTTTACTTCATTAAATTTAATCATCATTAGCATGTGAAATGTATCGTCACTCAGTTGGCATCTGTGTTGTTTGAAAAATTTCCCTGCAATGCTAAACAGACATTCAACAGATGCAGATCGAGCCCGCAAGGAACAAGCAATGTTTTGCAAGTTCGACTAGAATAAGATATTTGTTAAGTAAAAATGTCATTACATAGCTCAACAAGGAATTGGGAAACATCCATTGTAATTTTATCACTACCACAAGGGTGACCAGAAGTACCAGTCATGTCTCGTCTGTCCCTGGTTTGTCGGTTTAATGAAGCTTAATAACCCGCAATTTTAAGTTTTTACTGTTTTCTTTTGAGGAGAATCATAATGTTAATTATATAAATATTATTCATGTGCTAAATTCATAGCTGCATTCAGATTTAGTTAATATTATCTTTTGTTTGACTAAGTGATAATTACTGTATAAACAAACAGTCATTACCACTGTCCAATACTCACACACAAACAATAAGTCTGGATTTATTTTGTAACTATTAAAGTCTCATTTGGGTATTTCTTCTTCATTTCCCCCTTTTACTACATAGATTGCTATACTAGTACAAAAAAGATAAATAAACAAACACAAACTTATGATTTCCTATTTTGTGAAAATTTCTTGAGAAACCCGGGTTTGACACTATTTCACATGCAACTGAATAACTCAACCAAACTCTTTGCAGTAGCATATCCCATATTAGAATATGAGATTGTTTTATGTCTTTGTATATATCTTATCTGTTTTTGTATATCAAGTACAGGTAGCAAATGCAGAAACAATTAAAATATATTTTTAGAAAACACAGACAATGACAATAGAGCATATTTAAGCTGTAATGAAAGGTAATCAAAAAGTGATGATCCGAATGTAATCGAAAAAGTAATCGAAAAGTAATCATGATTGCAGCACTTTTTTCACTGTAATTAATTAAATTACGATTACAAGTAATCGAAAAATGTGTGTTTACTGAGATCATGCAATTACTCTGCAAATTGTAATCGATTACAGCCGATTACGATGACCCATCCCTTCTTAATAGATATGAAAAGTTGGGGAAAATTATGGTCTTACCATGATAAACAATTGCAAATGGTATGGGACCAGGTATCCGGATGTACACAATAGATCTCTGAACATATTTCCTTTGTACTCAATGATGCAAACATTTATTGAGAATTAGAATTATTAGATTGATCTGAAACCAGACTTTCTCTAAAATACAGTGTCGTTTTCGGCTCGAGGTTATAATTTATAAATTTGATGATATGGTGGATGTGACCGGTCAGCAGATGTTACATGGATTATTACTCCTTGAACGCGATCTCATGTGTAAATTTTCAGAGGTTTGATTATATCATGTGTTGTCTGGATTTCTATTTTGTCGAACGAATATTCGGCATGTCATTTTAATTTGCTTCGTTATTTGTATAAAAACAAATTGATAAGTTTGCAAAAAAATTAATCATTTTGACAATTTCTATAAAAGAAATTAGAAGATACGAAGGAAGTATTGAAAATAAGATACATGTAATCGAACAACAGACAAGAACACGACCAAAACGAAAGGAGACGTGACTACAAACAGTCCACACAACATCAAAAAAATCAAAACAGTTATTCGGACCCCACTAAAAACCGGGGTTGAGTTCAGGTGCTCCGGTGCTCTAAATAAATAAGTTACTGAATCCTCATCAAATAGTCCATTATCATGTGGTGCTAATCATGAACTTAACGATCTGCTTTTTTCCTCTCTTTCAAGTCAGAATATCGACAGCTGCTGCAAAATGGAAGCAAACTAACCAGTTTAGCCAATGGCATTAATATTACTGATTGATTCGTATGTTGTTTGTTTCGGAAATCTCGTCCCTGTCACCTGATTCTAACTCTGGATATTCAGAGATCCATGCCTGATTTTTATTTGCCGGGTATGTGTATAAAGAAATAATGACTGGATATCTTCCAATTGGAGCCATATACTTTATATGTAAGTTGCCAGATTTAGAGACTTAATTTAGAAAGACAACCCTAGGGACCAAAGTCATGCTTTAATTTTTTTCCTTCTTCATCCGGAATGACAGTGAACATTTCGATTCGAGTTTGTTATATTTAAAGTTCATCAGAAAAAAAGATAGATTAATAATAAACATAGATAAATAACAAAATATCAATATAGCCTACAAATAATAAATAAGACTAACAGATTATTCTACCCATCGTCATAATATCTTTATGTAGAGTTATTATTGCTTTATTTTCGAAAAATGTTAGATTATCTTACCTTAAGCTATATCTCTTTCAAAATTGTAAAAATACGTGAGATGCATATGGTATAAGATTGAAAAAAAGATTCGGAAAAAAAAATATTGGAAGCTCTTTCATTATATTTCCACGTTATATTTTTTACGTTTTATTAGGATGAATTCACGTTTCTAGCGTGTTCCAAATCTTAGATATGACTGTAGTTGCTATACAAAACTTAAGCAATTTTTTGTGATACTTTCTTTAGTATTTCGATTACTGTTAATCCAATTTTATTCGCGAGATTTGTAATTTAGCGTTTTGAGGCGAGGGTACGTACTCGCAAAAATAAATTTATCGCTAGATATTCTAAATGACAAAAAGCTGCATGCACAAATAAAACATTGGATTGTTACCTTTGCCCACAAAGTCGCTAAAATATTCTCTCGAGAATAACCTTAAGCTTATGACCACTGAGTCGCCAAAATAACGATTCGCTAAAATTTTTTTTGAATTAAAAGCACAAAATATAGGATAATTGATATGAAAGAATAAATACAGATACAGATTATTGACATCAAGGTATATTAAATACTTTCCTAATTAACAATTTTTCTATATAATTGCATTTAATATATATTGCAGGTTTACAATTTATTACTCGATAAATTGCAGAAAAAGCAGTCTCAATGAAAACCAAATACTGGTTGTTTGTATTTATGCATCCTCAAGGAAGAAAAGCACGAAAATAACAACACGAACGTTCCACGCAAGAAGACATGTTAATTTATTCACTTATATGGGGACGCCACTGTAAGCCGGTGAAGGGCAACACATTTTACCTATGCTAGGCTCTTACTGCCGAGGAGCAGGGAGGGTTCTTTAACGGCCGACACCTAATGTAACACTAGACCTCGATTTTATACCGTCTTATCCGAAAGACAGGGACGCCAACCGTGGCTTGGGTTCGAACCCTGGACCTCTCGATTCGAAGTCGAACTCCCTAACCACAAAGTCAAAACGGCCCAAAACAACATAAAAATGAACAACACCTATGGCTATAGAGTAAAACGTAAATGAAATGAACGATATTAGAATAAAAACATTATGGCGTTATTTCTTTTATTTTAGTTCTTTTTTCTCTTGTATATTTTTTTTATTTTATTACTTGAGTTCATGAATATTTTTTAACTTATTTATTTATTCTTTTATTTATTTATTTTCTCCGTAGTTTGTAATACTTACCATGGTCCTCAGTTTTTATCAATTGGGAGAGATACTGGACACGAAGACAAAAACTTGAGTAAATAATAAGATTCAAAATTGTAATGGTTAATATTCCTTTTTGAATCATGGAAAATATTTATCTTGATTATAATAAAATAAATACATCTTCAATATTTTTTATTTTCACCATAGGATTTTTGCTTAATTTGTGATTTTAAGCCAGTAATAATAAAAAAAAATATTAAGTATTTTACTCAAGATTTGAGTACATGTACATGCTCAAATTGTTTTTTGACCTGATTAATTGAATAACGAAGATAAATAAAAACTGATATAGATGTTTTAATAGTGTGTAATAAAGACACAACTGAGATAAGTGTAACACTATTTCAAATTTGGGGGAAAATAGATAAGCCAAGTTCTGAATTTGAGCTTAAGATTTTTTTTTTTTTTTTGTGATTTTGTGCACAGGTTACACTCGTTTCATACAAATTGCAAAAGTTCTCATATAATCAACACAAGAGAGTTTCAAACCATTATTGGAAACTGGAGAGATTAAATCGCGATGCTCTAAACAATCGGATTCTGAGGGCCCCTAAAAATTATTAAATCGAAAATACAAAAACGTAGAACGGACTTTTACTGTAACGTATTATTAAATCATTGTCACTGGTTGGTTGGTTGTATTGTATTTTAACATCCAACTCAAGACTATTTCACTTGGAATTCATGGCCGTGGAGCTGGGAGGGTTCTGTAGCGTGCCGACACTTATTGTCTCGGTGTCTCCGGATTTTTGGCGTGCCCAATACCACACACCTTTATAGTCGGCGCTCGATGAACATAATTAATCAAATGTGGTTATTGATATTTGATACAATAAAGAGTTAAGGATTGTAGTACACATCATACTGACTACGTTGGCGGCACTGACTGCTGTTTATTTACAAAAGATTACAGTACAATTACTCTGTAAGCCTGTTGGAGATAACTTCTCTACATATATTTGAAACAGAAATGTTCTAAATTATAACATATATACAATATAGACCTTTGTCATTTAGCGTTGTTTGATACATTTTGAATCTCTCTCTTCTCTCTCTCTCTCTCTTCTCTCTCTCTCTCTCTCTCTCTCTCAATAAATTGGCTTATTATTATTAGAGACAGACTATTTTTTTTCCAGATATATCTCTTAGATATTCTTGTTTCTTTATGAGGGAGAGAGAGAGACGAACAGAGAGATAGAGAGAGAGGTAATGCTTAACTATCTCGAGTATATGTATTACAAACATCGCTTGTTTCTAAATCACATGTAAGTATAAGTAAAGATCAAAGCAATGAATTTAATCCTTCCGCATTCTGATCAATTCGAATAACAACAACAAACACTGCCACTGTCGACACTGATTAAAACGTTTATAAAGATGCTTTTGTTGTGCAGTTTTTCATCTGACATGGAAATAATTAAGATATACAAATCCATGTGCTGTTTGTTACAATCTACAAGAATACAAGATAAAGCTGAATATATAAGTCCACTTCTTGGGCAATTTCAAACATATACTAAAGATAACGAATATTGATCAATCTGATAATTCCTCTAAGGAATAGGAACTACAGTATTGGGTAAACACGGACCCCTGTATATTCAGAGATGAGACCAGGTGTATAGAAGGCGTAAGTATCCCCTTTCGTCAGATCCGCCGTTAGTCCACAATCTTGATCAGGTAATCGGAGTAATGAAGAAGCAATGTATGAAGAACTGACAAGCAATGTGTATGAACGATGTCAGTCAGCATTCGACCTAATGATAGATTTACTTGGCTAATTTGACCGTTAATGACCATAGAATTTTGCAAGATGTCTGTGAACGAGACTGTTGGAATGTAATGTATTGATCTCTTCTAAAATTATATATCAAACTGCAAATTGTAATAAATTAATTTGTTTGATCTGAATTTGACGGTTGACTCGCGGCGAGTATGACCGGCCAGCAGGTGAAACTTACTCCTCCATGACACATGGTCCCACCTTTTAATAATCATAGGTCCGTGTTTGTTCAATATTTAACACAGTACATTACTTCAAAATTCTTCTGGCAAGTGATATATATATATTTATGTGTGTGTGTGTGTGTGTGTGTGTGTGTGTGTGTGTGTGTGTGTGTGTGGGTGTGTGTGTGTGTGTGTGTGTGTGTTGACATTAGATGGGATGTCTGTTACTAGTTTTTATACATAAGTAAACGTAACGTTAAAAAATTGAATGATATTTCAATGTCAGTAAAACACAAGGCCGAACTCAGCTCAACTGTTTTTCTTTAATTTTGAGATACATACAATTAAGTACATTGTACATGTACATTATCTGATATATGTATTTCAACATGTGTATTTTAAACAGATTATTCTAATATTTTTTAGCATTTGTAACGATAAACACGCAATAACTATCTATGTTACTAATTCGAATTGATTTTCCTGTCCTTAGAATATTTCCATTGATATATCGATGAAAGAATGAAAAGAAATCATTCAGGAAAATTTATTGCGTATTTCCGTATTAATACGTGCACCTCCGAAAAAATACGTTATCATAATACACTGAAGCATGGTCGAGTAATACTCAATCAAATACTTCCATTCAAACTATTATGCAATTATCAATATTTTACCAGTTGTAGGCACAAGGGTTTGTAGCCAAAAACTGAATATCTATTAAGAAATTTTCAATTCTGGTATTTAACTAACTTAATGCTTACAATATTTTGGACGATGTAAAATGTAAAATAATTTCTAAAAAATCATATTCTTTTTGTCTAATGTTTAAGAAAAAATGTATAATCTGTACGATTCAAGAATCAGGCAATGTCTTGATATAGTGCTTATGATCAAAGGGCAATAACCGCTACAACTTATGATTAACCGTACCCTGTCAAATAGCTGTGCTTGTTAACTCCCTTTTCCACAATTCTACAGATTAATATTTTTAAATTTTTTAAAATATTATGCCAAATGGCTCGCAGCCAATAAATTACAAGTATTTCTTAATTAGAATTTCTAAACTTTCGCATAATTTAACGTCTTTATAAAATAAAAGTATAGTTTTGATTCGTCTCTACCGACTCCTTTCCCAATTGTTTCATCTAAATTTTACGCTGGACTCGCGGTAAGCAGGTGAAGCTTACTCCTCCAGAACACCTGATCCCACCTCTCGGTTTCTAGAGGTCCGCGTTTTCCCAGTATTTATCAAGTCAGTATATTGTCTTCTGATTCTTCTGGTAATTGATACCTTGATATCTCTGATTTTCATAATTTAGCACAGCATTTTGTGTATTTACTGTAAATCCAGTTTTATTCGCGAGAATCATTATTTCGCGTAATTACGCGAGAAAACTTACCGGCGAAAATTTACGTATCACTGAATATTCAATCCTGACGTAAACGTACCATATTAAACATAGGGTCATTACCTTTACCAGCAAAGTCGCGAATATATTCTCTCGCGAATAGACGTAAGAGGAAGGATTCGCCAAAATTCAATTTCGCGAAAATTTCTTGTTTTACAATAGTACGTTTCTGTGTCCCTGGCTCCCGTTGCTATAAAAGAAATGACGACAATTCGGCTTACAAAGAACACACACATATACCAGCTCGGCTGGCTTGTTATTTCTCAGTCTTGACAATGGTTGGTACTTGTATTCTATTTTGGAGATATAATGAATATAAAAAAACAAAACTTTAAATTTCGGAACATTAATTCATTGATTACAAGATCCTGTGATTTCAGGTACGAGAAAAAGAAATATCGGTAGATATGTAATTCATTTCGAAAAAGTCTTCAGATTGTTTTAGAAAGTGTTGTATTTTATTTCAAAACTATAAGTGATATTGTACATTTTAACCTTCATGGTAGTCGATCTATAATAAGGTCAGAGGTCAAGAATAGGAAATATCTAGTTCAAATAAAACACATTGTACATTCACTGGCTGGCATTCCATGATGTTTCCACATAATCAACCGTTTTGGACGCTAAGTAGCAAAACAACATCTACAGTTGCTTGGTTCAAGTGGTTTTTTTTCTTCTTTTTCAATTTATGATATCATTCATATTTTATAAGTGATTTTACATATTTCAGCATTTTTTTTAAGCAACATATAATGCCGCTGTAAGGAATACTTTATATTACTCTCCGGTATTTAATTAAAAATATTCAAAATAGTCTCAGCAGTTACTCCAACTTCCAAGCTCACCGGTTTTTTTTTTTCTGACTGAACTATTACAAAGCAACCCAATCAGGTTTAACTAATCGTCATGATTTTAGAAAGAAATATTTTTTCTTGGTTCAAACAGGTAGATTGTATGTGAATAGGTCTACGCAACGTTTAGTTCAATGTAATTTAACTAGAATGATAAAGGCTGGTAGCCGACTAAAGGAGGTGGCGCGTAAGCAAGCTTCTCGCTATCTTTAGGACTACAAGAATCCTCATAATTTCAGCTTTGTTTTGCGTATGGTTTATCATATTCTGAACACAAAATTACTGGTTATATATCATTAAGTTTTTCACTTATTGTTCTAAGATTTGTGTGTATTTTTGTCAGAAATTTCCATATGCATCACAAAATGAAGTCATAATACATATAGCTATATCTTAAAAAATAAACACAACCGCCGTGGGACAGTATGATTAAGTCAAGAGTAGTATAGTATCTATTCCATTCAAGTTATCACCAGGGCAAATCAATTTAGATCAATACGAACAACGGAATAAATACAAATATGACTTTTACACGTGATAGTTTGACTGTAGAATTCAATAAGACTATAAATGTCAAACACGAAAATATTAAAAAAAACCTATCATGGTTTATGGATAAAATGAAAATCGAATGTTGTATGTGATTTTTTTCCAGCATGAAAATTACAACTCATTTTTGAAACATCATCATCATCATCATCAATTTATTATTAATTATTATTATTATTATTATTATTATTATTATTATTATTGTTATTGTTGTTGTTGTTGCTTTTGTTGTTTTTATTATTGTTGGTTTGTTGTTGTTGTTGTTGTTGTTAATACAGTCTATTAATTTTTCAATCTTTCTTTTGATTTATAATCAATGTGAGCAAATTCCAATGCGGTATTGACTTTCGACAATGACATTAATCCCGATTATAGTCTTTTGTCTTAACATAAAGTTGTGAATAATCAATATCGGAATAAGGTCGCCATAAGGTGAACTGTCTGTATATCAATATATACTCTCGTATTTGTTGTTGTTATTTTCTACGTCGTTGCTTTTTCATGACCTTTAGATGACGCTCTGAAACCTGAAAGAACAACAACAACAACAACAAAAAGAATGATAATGACTAAAGATAAAAAATAAGCTAGATTTTAGTACTCAATACTACTTTCTCTCCTTCAATTTTCAATGTCTAAATAAGTTCTCAATTTGGTGATTTCTGGCATCTAAAAAATTTACTTAAGTCTGAGAACTTTCTCAACTTCCACTTCTCTGCCAATCAGCATTCAGTGTTAGCTGGAATTGAGCACTTTCTCAGACTTGTGTAAATTCTTACATTTGATGGTGCCAACTCCAGGCTATGAGGTCTCACGTTTCAGGAAGGATAGTGAGATCAAAGAGTAATGGTTGCTCAATGAAGAGAGTACCGAGTATAGGCCCTTGATGAAAGAACTCAACAATTTGAAATCCGTAATCAAAAGCTTAAAGTAGCAAACATCTATAAATCCCATGGCTCCTATGAGAAATACAAAATACAGAATTTGGCAAACATGGATCCCTGGATATACTAGAGGTGGGTCAGGTGCTTAGGAGTAGTAAGCTTTCCTTGTCTACCGTAACAGTGCCGCGAGCTCTATCAACTAATTATGTAAGCGGAGTTATCCGTAGTCAAAGTCAGTGTGTGAAAAATGGCCTCACAAATAATATGAAACACGTCAGACACCATTTAATCCTATGACAGACTATATTATTTTAAGGAACATTTGCCTTATTTTGCACATGGAAACATCATGAACCTGTAGAGGTGATTGAGATACAATACCAATACTCTGCTTATGTATTTTTTAGTTATTTTATCTTGCTATATTGTAAAATTCAAATTTGTAAACATTTCATGTAATCATGTATTTAAGATGTTACATTATTTAGATGAAAAATACATTTCCCGGCAGAATTATTGATGACGTTTTCAATAGTTTATGTGCTACTTTTGTGTTGTTATTTAATACCTTACTCCAGAACATTTTTATTATATGGAGACGTCACCGAGTGTCCATGATTATCTAAATATTTTGCCTTTGTTCGACACAGTATGTGGTTATTGAGCAGTGAGGGATCTTTATCGTTTAGACATTTACTGTCACAGAGGACCTCGGTTTTAACTGTCTCATCCTAAGGGCAGGAAAACACAGCGGTCACCTTCGAACAGATTCAAGCACATAATGTCAATGCAAACATGCTGACATAAAGCAACGTCCATATCACACTTTATCTTAAAACTGGTTTCGATGTCCTAACTAAACAAACAAAAGTTTTGGATTTAACGGACACAGTATCTTTTCAAGAGGAGGAAAATAGAATTGGTAGTTTCCATGTCGATCAATAAAATGTGTAGTACCGACTTATTGTAAACATACCAATATGGCCGCTTTTACGGGGTTACATCCCAGGGGAATCCAGTGCCCGATCTTAAAGTTCATTCATTCTGGACAAATTCAGTCTCCGTGGTGTTGCATCGCCTGCACAGTCGTCTGCCTTTTGCATAAATACGCTGTGACTAGGTCTGACCTTTGCGATACTGTCTGAAGATTCTACCCCAAGAGTCGATAAATGAATAATTAACGGTCATCATTACCAATAACATTGCGACTAGGAACCAGTATCATACAAATCACATCTGAAAGAAAAAATTGACCTACATTAGCCAACCTTCGATTGCTTTCTTTTTTCAGCTTAGAAAATCTATAACATGAGTTTAATAGGAATCTTTTGTGGTCGACCTTACCAAAATTACTCCGTTAATCCTGATTGGAAAACATATCGATACAAAATAAGATGGTCAATAAACAAACACAATGATATCATATTCCAGGTTTAATAACCAATAAGGCCAAAATACTTTAAGAGATATAGTGACTTTTTTTACTTTATATGGAAGTATTTTTGATTTCCATTGAGTCTCTCTCTCTCTCTCTCTCTCTCTCTCTCTCTCTCTCTCTATCTCTCTCTCTGTTTATGATGAAGACAATGTATTGCCCTTTTGGTTTCATTTTTGTTCCCGAGTGACTTAGTAAGTTCTTATTCTGTTTGATTTTCCCGGTTTTCTGTGTCTCTCTGTTTGACAAATTTTGTAATCAGAATATATACACGAACATTTTCTTGTGCAGCTAGCTTACTGTTTTGTGAAGATAATTATGTTGATTTCACGTATATCTTATTCATTCTTTTATAAATAAACAAACGTATCTGCCGTCTGCTATATTGGAAAAAGCACTTACATCTACACAATGTTCTTCTATCACCGGAACAATGCAGATCATTTGTTTATATCCAATCTTATGTTATTTGACAAACTAGATGTATATGACAATATGGCCTCTTAGCATTAATTTTGCATGTTTTAATTCACTATATATCTGTCTCACGGGCTTTACTGACCTTTTCAAAATGAAAACTTGCATGCAAGATACAGGTCATAAGTCACGTGATAGGTTGTTGCTTTGATAGATGAAGAAGTATATTAGACATTGGTTTTGCATCTAATGTCAAAATAATAAAGAGTAAACCGAGCCTTAAAGTTTTCAATATTCATTAGTTCAATAATGCATGTCTTTAGTAAGTCTTTCGGGTATACTTGTGAGCACGATTGAACCGACAATATTTGTCAAATCATACCAAAGATTCAGGCTGAATTCTTGATTAATTATTGCAAAATTATGAATAATCGATTAAGGACGAACATCATCTTAAGAAGAAATTTATATACTTAATCAAGGATACCATTCATACCTATCAACGTGCCATTTAATGTCATATTTGACATCGCAATGACTTATATTAGAAACATTGTTACCCGTATCCAATTTGAAAAAGTTGTAAAAATTGTTGTTCTACCATAACACACACAGTTAAACCATTTTAAAACGGTTGTATTATCGAGACTGCGGTTGATTAGATATATCGATAAACCATCTGTCCTTGACTACGGAATAACTGTATGAAGCAACGGGACTATACCTAGGTATCCCTCGGCACCCGATATAGTCCCCCACGAAAATGTATCAAATCCAACGTGACGTAAATAGTTCTGGCAAAGACGAAACGTCTTGCGACAGGGTGCTGTCATCAAGAGGGTATAAGTGATTTTAATTTGTTGATATTATTACATTATTTTATGGATTTATGAATAAAATTTCAAGTTGATATAAAACTATTAATTTCTTGTTCTTGGGAAAACACACACACAGATGTGTTGTGATGTACAATATCTATCATGGACCTCTCCCCCGGGAACAGTTCTCCTATAGTGTTGTCTGGTGAGGTATAGTGTCCTCGGTTTACGGCTCGGGCACTATACCTCACCAGACAACACTATAGATGTTGCTCCCGGGAGAGGTCCATAATAGATAAATGTTGGAAACAAATTACACAACTCATTGGGATTGATTATCATGTTTATCCAACTCTTGTAAGTAAATTTTCAAAGTCTCAAAACGCTCGCTAAAGCGAATGCTTTGGAAACTAACTAACTCAAGTCGGATAAACAAGATAATCAATCCCAACTTATTGTGTAATCTCTATTTCCCATATGTAATTTAAATAAGAAGTAATATAATTAATATTTTTGTTGCTGATTTTGCCGCTCAAAAATATAACAATGACATGGAGCCGTCATCAAATGTCGGTCAGGGACTTCAATTCTCGGCTTTTTAATGTGTTATCTGATGGCAGGAAAAATCAAACCAATCCGCTAGGGGCGCCTATGTATAGAAACAGAGATAGAAATGTAAATATACTTAGATTTATAAGCCTCTTGCGTATTACAGCAATAAATGTCTCAATTGTACTGTCTAGAGGAAGAAAGTTAAGCATGTCTTACGAATCCTAAGTAACTCTTGGCAACAAAATAAAACCAAAACACAAAATTAAAAACCAAAACACAAAAATAAAAACCAAAACAAAAAACCTTTGTGTGAAGTAATGGGAAGAAGAAGGCATTACGCCCCTGACTAAAATCGAACCTAGAACCGATGGACAAGCATCAGCCCAAAGTAAGCCATAGCCAGTTTACATTTCTCCCGAATTACACTTATTATTTGAAACAAAAGTATTAGAAAATTATCGTCCACGTTTCGCGCTTTTCGCCTTTTTTCATTCCTAAAATTAACACGAGCTTTTTGTCCCTAGGGGTCATGGATGTTTTTACTTTCGGCGACAATGAAAAGCTAGACATGCAACGAAAAGCAATATGTTTTTGGCCGACATAACAGCAAGTGCATTTTCTAGGAGAATTATTTATGAATTATTGTTTACAACATATGAGGCCCCATTTGTTAACCATCAAATTGATTAGAAAGAGAGTGCACTACTCAAAATAATGACATTTATATCCAGTTTCGTTTGTTTTAATCAACGCCAGGTGATTGCATGGTTGTTAATGTCATTAACCGATATAGCATAAATATTACAGTAAATCTTATATCAACCAATCACTAAAGAGATCAAGCAAAATTTGCTGTTTAAGAAAGGTGGCCGTTCAATCGAGGTATAATTAATAAATGTTCAATTTTTGTCTATTTTCTTCGATTAGACCATAATCTGACCATACACTGGGAGTGTATTTTTCTAATAATGGATACATAGTGACTAGAGGTCTTTGTTGGACCCTAAAACATTCGACAAAGGTATCATTTCGAAGAAAAATATTTAAAAAATTAACTCTCGCTGAAAGATAAATTTGATTGACTTATTAGTAATAGTTAAATTCAGTGTCCTTCAAAAAGAATGCATCCTTATGTAAAATAACAGACAAATTCTAATTCCACAATTTTCCAGCCTCTTGGCTTTTGTCAAGTAAACACCAATAGTTAATGTGAATATTGCCATCAATTGGCTTAAAAAAGGTCTAAAGTGAAACGGCCATTCGTGTTCAGACGATACTCGTACTTACGTATTACCCGGAAGTTGTAATTGCATGATAATTGTAGTAAAACAACTCATATAATAAACCGGATCTGTACCTCGAAAGTTGTGCATTGGCCCGTCGTCTTTACTGCACAGGAGTTTATCCTGAACATAGGACGAAACGAATATATTCCACATCATGTTTATGACGTCACGATAGAATTTAAGAAATATTAAGAGTGGCATAAAGTGCAAAGAATCAATCAAGTGCTATATCATGAAACTTGATACATGCTTGTCTCGAACTCTCGTTTTTCTTCACGCGAGACTATTCGTGATTTTCTATGTGATACTGTGATTATGTTAACATCAATTACTACACACGTCTGATTTATTACATAGAATCCTATTGAACTTTGTTTGAATGCTGTTTTTTCTGGGTTCTATCGATTTTCCTATATCAAAGATCGATTCCTTTTATTTCATATACACGTATTTTGAAAGACTCTTTTATCCTATTTCTCATCAGGTGCTTGTGGGTCATTGATTGGTTACTGTGATTAAAAACAAAAATGCGATATTGTATAGTGCACTATGGCAACCACCCTATGACTTGGCAATTAAATGGCTAGTATTTTATTTGAATATGAAATCAAAGTAGGCTTTATTTTTTATAAAGATTGCGAAATTGCAGTAAACTTTTGACCCAAACGTACTTGAACTATTGGTCTGATTCTTCTGCTAATATCGTTTTTGTTTCATATTCGTTATAGCTCTGGGCCTTAATATGCAAATCACAGATACCAAGGTATTCATCGCCAGAGGAGTTAGGAGACAATGCATGTATACAGATTTGATGATATTGGTTAAAGTAGGACCACTGAAACCCAGAGGTGGGATCAGGTGTCATAGGAGATTAAACTTTCCTTCCGGACAGTCAAATTCAGATGAAAAAATTGAGAATTGACCAAATTCTACTCACTCAAAATTTGTGGAGATTCATATCTAAGGATCCTTTTAAAATGTTAATGATTTTTCGGCAGCCTAAACCTAGCTCCATCATAATCCGAGGTGTCTGGTTATCAATAAAAAGAGTTTACACGATTTACAGTCAAGAAATTCATGTGGGTTCTTGATTAGAAAAACATACAGGGGAACAAAAATATGACACAAGTATGTTGAGTTTTCGAATGATCAGGATTTGTGTTTGATTTCGTGAGTTTTACGTTTTACCAGAAGTCATGATGATTTCCCCACAAAAGTTGTGCTTTGTTAATAAAGGTTTCGGAGGTTTAAGTCAAGCCTTGGACATGCATAGTATAAGCAAATAGTTACATTTCCGGATAAGTTTGTAAAATATCTGGTCTTGCGGTCAAAAAATAGCAAGACATACATCAGAGTCTTCACTGTGTGAAATAAAATCTCTCGGGTATGTTAAATTTTACGAAGTCAATATTGGCTAGACAATTTACACTAAAATAGGAATTATTTTGCAAATACAATATCTTCTTCGAATATTCTGGGCTAGTTTGTCACTGGTAGGGATAGTAAAGTATTAAATGTCAGATTTGAGTAAGATTCGCGAAATAATATCTATCGCGAATAAATTGCAACAGCAAATTAGCGAAGAGGAATTTCTGCGAATCATCAGTTGCCAATACACAAATAGAGCAAAAAACAGTCGAAACTCATTAATCCGGACGCCAATAACCCAGATGTTTCGCCTTCCGGACGAAATGTCTAGGGAACAAAAAAATCAAAATTCGTTGGTCATTATGACACGTATCTTTCAGTAATCCGAACGCTTTATTTATCCGGGCAATTTGCCTGAGACGAAAGCGTCAGGATTGATGGGGTGCATTGTATATATCTAAACGAAAAACTTTTTGTCACGAAAACACGTTTTCAAATAGCATCATAGAAAAAATGGGTGTAAAGTTATAAAAATGATCAAAAGAGACGGGTCAAAGAATGACTGTATGGAAGTATATTCCTGAGATATATTGAAAATAAAGAATGTACTTAATGAGGTGGCGAAGCATATGGATCAATGCATAGGCCATTAGAACTCGCAATCAATATCATGTAAATCGAGAGTGCGTGTATCACAACGAATACAACGGCCAAAGCTACCTCTTGGTTTCCGAATGATTCATGCACAAGGCCGTAAATACTCCATCTGCTTTTATATTCATGTCGGAGAGGTCCCGAGAGATGGACCGTAATGTGTATCGTATACAGGACGACCAGTATCTGGATGAAGACAGAATAGTAGTCGATTAGTTAATGAGTATATACAGAACCAATAGTACCTACTGCAATACCTACATTATTAGGAAGAAGGGAGTCTGAAGCGGTGTCGCCGTGAAAACAAAACCCGGATTTCTGTGCTTGTGCTGTTCTTGGCTTAATGGCTTAATTTTGAACATATTAAGGTAAGGATTTTTCGTTTCTATACGTATCTCATCCCTAAAATGCTCCTAGTTATTTGTCTTCTGGTATTTATTTTGAAGTTTTATCGAAAGTCCAGCGTAGGGTAGGGACCGTATTACACGACTTGGGGTTCTGAATATACCAAAATAAAAACAGTTACGAATCCATCGTATAGTGGAAATTTCACTAGAAAAAGGTAAATTCGCAAAGAAAAACTTAACAATACATATTTTAAGCATCACCAAATACAGTCTAACCTGCCTTAGCAACCCGGACTACCTGTTTTATGTGACGTAAATGCATGGCTCCCAAAATTGCTTCTCCCCATATAAGTCACCTGAATTTAAAGACCACCTGCCAAATGTGGTTCTTTCTACTCCTTTCCCTTGGATGGTCTCTTAATACAGGTTATGCTGTATATTACTACATGATCTGGGGCCCTCATTGCCTGGTGGTAAGCGTGTTCGTCTTCGAATCGAGAGGTCCGGGGTTCGAGTCCAAGTCACGCTACTATTGACGGTCCCTGTCTTTCGGATTAGACAGTATAAACCGAGGACCCGCGCCATAGTAGGTTTCGGCACGTTTATGAACCTTCCCTGCTCTACTGCCATAAGGGCCGAGCATATGCAAAATTTGTCGCTCTTCACCGCCACTCGGTGACGTCTCCAAATAAGTGAAAGATTCTTGAGTGGGACGTTAAACAATAATTCAATCAATCAACCAATATTCATATGTACGTGTTCTCGTCATTAATTAATATAAATCTAAGATAAGAAGAATCCCACTAGTGCCTTTATTTTAGTATGTTATACTTCATAGATATACAGTACTGTACAGTGCTACACGTACCTAGGGCGGATAGATACGGCTTTAATTACCGCGCATTAATATTTAATATAATGCCTATGAAAGGAACAACAGATGCTTAATTTTATTGTAGTTCTTGCTTATTCCTTTGTCGAATAGCGTAAGCACAAAGCAATCAATTTATGGAAGGCATTCATCGTTATCTGTTTTTGACAAATTCGAAATTATCTAATATCAGTTTACATATATGGTATATGATTTTCAATGGAACCTCGCCTAAAGACCATCTCACTTAGGACACCACCTTTAAATTATTGAGATCGTCAATATACAGTCTACCTTTCGTTATCTTGAGCTATCTTAACCTAACTGTGGAGACCACCTTTCTTATCAGACCAATTTTAGTGATGGTCATCATAGAGACTGTATCACTCAATCAGCTTATCCACTAAAACTAGGACAGTTCTTGAAAAATAATAATCTGACGAAAATGCAAAAACAAAGCAGGCCATTTGAAAATTCACGAGTGAAATTATAATTTGTCATACAATAATAAACACCCTCTGTTGACAGTTCACATCCGTCATGGGTCCACAGACAAATTCAACTGAATTCATAAGGCAATGAATTCCCATCAATTACTTTTATAAACACGATTACCGAATTGATATCGGGGGCCTCCGTGGCCGAGTGGTTAGCGTGTTCGACTTCGAATGGAAGAGTCCGGGATTCGAATCCGCGCAGCGCCACTCTGCGGTTGACGTCCCTGTCTTCCGGATTGGACTAAAAACCGAGGTCCGGTGCCGAGCATAGTCTAAATTTGTCGCCCTTCACCTGCACACGGTGACGTCTCCATATGAGTGAAATATTCTTAAGTGGGACAACAGCAACCTAATTATCTTTATAGTATAGACTAAAATAGAAAATTTGAATGTCTGCGGTTTTATGGGATCATTTCTTTTGCAATCTGGAATGGCGTTTTCACTTAACCTTTACAAATATTTCCCACTTTATCATTCTAGCGTATATTTCCTTCAAAAGTTGTATCAAAAGCAATTCTTGTAACACATTTGTAATTTATTCCATACATTAATTCAGTATAATTTGTACTTTTTATATCGGAAGATCAATGCTGTGTTCTTTGAATTGACATCTATGTATTTACTTGCTTTCTCTTATATTTTTTGTCGATCACAAACACATTTGATTCTGTCCATTGGTTTTTTTTTTTTGTATGAAAAAAATAACGAAAACAATGAAATACTAGGAAAAATATCCCTTCTGTCAATTGCTCAATGTCCCCTTTGTTTAGAGAATTGGGTAAGATACGAAACTACAAAATTAGTTGAATCCTAAACATTGAAATGGCATTGCAAGTATCTTGCATAAATATTACAGCACGCATACATTGTACGTAGAACTTTGCCTGGCTGATATATGCCAAGGGATCTTTATTGAATTACAATCGATCTAGAAAGAAGCGAACTCAGATGTTTGGCAAAACCAAACACTGTAATTTCCTAGTAATTCCTTTGGGAATTCGACAATCATGTTTATCAGCCCATGAAGTAGATACCGTACTTTAAGTGTGACTTGTATTGTACGAAAATGAAAATGATATGCAGTAAACTTGAATTCGCGAATTATCGATGTAGTTCAGGTATTGAAGCAAAACGCCTTAGATATGTAATTGCACAAGTTCGGTTAGTTCAATTTCACTGCAAGTAAATCATGTATAATTCAGACTTATTCCCAAATTTCTGTTGATGTTCTACCGTTATGAAAGTCACACATACTGAAGTATCAATTGCCTGAAGAATAAACATACAATAAACAGATTAGGTGAATATTGGACAAGCAGGGATCCCTGAACATCCAGAGATGGGATGAGTTTGCATGGAGGAGTATACATTCCTTGTTGACCAGTCATAATACTCATTAGTATTATAAATAGATAGATGAATGAAAAAGTAAAGGTAACGAACAGTGATCGGTATCATAATTCCTATAAGTAATGCAAAATAAGAAGTTGGGCAAACACGGACCGCTGGGTACACCAGATGAGGGATCAGGTGCCTAGGAGGAGTAAGCACCCTTGTTGATCTAGAGAGGAAATTTTCACAAAATAATGTACCTACCACATCGTGAAGCTATTGATAAGCAAAACTTTGTACATCCAATGAAAAGCTTATGATTTACAGATGTGAGTTCAGATTTTTTTTAAGATGTTCAGACTTGTTACATTTCAGATTTGTAAACTGTACAAGAATGTGGTATCTCGAGGGTGGACAAATAATTCTTCTGAGTATCTTTTTCGTCTGTATCACACGAGTTTGTTCAGAGGACTCAGAAGTGGCAAGTGAGTACAAATAACTCATGTTGTTATTCTTGTTGTTTAAAATCCCTTTGAATTATCCTTCCCTCATATGGAAACGTCATATAACGACGATGGAAAGCCTTCAAGTTTGGTCTATTTTATAGCAATGTGACTTACTTAAGGGGTTGCTACAGCCATCTTGGATTATTCACTGAAGAATGCAGTGGTCATTCGAAATTGTGCTCAATTTACCTATTAAACACTGAATGCTTGTGTCTTATTATCCCATTGCAAGCACACCGCTAAGCAAAATATATAAATTATATCATTGAGTTACAAAAAGTGTTAAATTAAAAGATACAGCCATTATAATATTGGCCTTATAATCGACA
>JACSZP010004972.1:0-10227 GCA_016161895.1 Pinna nobilis | reverse complement strand
AGAGGGTGTTACTGGTGTCATAGATATAGGATCTCAGTAAGTCCAAGGCAGAGCCACAGCAGGGATATTGAGGGAGAGGGTGTTACTGGTGTCATAGATATAGGATCTCAGCAAGTCCAAGGCAGAGCCACAGCAGGGATATTGAGGGAGGGGGTGTTATTGGTGTTATAGATATAGGATCTTATCAAGTCCAAGGCAGAGCCGTAGCAGGGATATTGAGGGAGGGGGTGTTACTGGTGTTATAGATATAGGATCTCAGTAAGTCCAAGGCAGAGCCACATTAGGGATGTTGAAGGAGGGGGTGTTACTGGTGTTATGGATATAGGATCTCAGTAAGTCCAAGGCAGAGCCACATTCGGGATGTTGAAGGAGGGGGTGTTACTGGTGTTATAGATATAGGATCTCAGTAAGTCCTAGGCAGAGCCACATTAGGGATGTTGAAGGAGGGGATGTTACTGGTGTTATAGATACAGGATCTTAGCAAGTCTAAGGCAGAGCCACAGCAGGGATATTGAGGGAGGGGGTGTAACTGGTGTTATAGATATAGGATCTTCGCAAGTCCAAGAAAAAGCCACATTAGGGACGTTGAGGGAGGGGTGGGGTGTTGTTGGTAGTGTTATAGATGTAAGATCTCAGCAAATCTAAGATAGAACCACAGCAGGGAAATTGGGGGTGGTGTTGGTGATGTTATAGATGTAGGATAACAGTAAGTTTAGGGTAGAACCACTGCAGGGATATTGAGGGAGGGAGGGTTGCTTGTTTTCGCCTTCCAGGCTTATTTAACTAAAATAAAATCTAGGTCTTCTATCATGTTTTTATCTTTGTCAGTGATTGATCAACTCATCTGGCCCTTAAGAATGGACTATCTGGACATCTTTGTACCATGGTATTTCTGTTTATAAATCAGTTTTAACGAAGTAGAACATTCAAAGGGAGATAAACAAAATAAAATGTAAGGCATGAAACATGACATCAAGGTGAACCTTTAAGAAAAGGTCATGAATAAAATTGAATCATGACAAGGTAAAGGTAACAAACAGTGATCAATCTTGTAACTCCTTAAAGGAATACAAAATAACGATTTGGGCAAACACAGAACCCTAGGTTAGGTTTGTAATTATTTGGGATAGGGCCTACTAAATTTTTGCACAGAGCCACCCTGGCTAAGTGATAAGCATGTTCACATTTGATCGTAAGTTGAAATCCACACAAGTCTGTGGTTGGTTTCCCCGTCCTCTAGATCAGACTTTGAGAACCGAAGTCCCTTATCTGATGGATGGTGTCGACATGTTACAGAGACGTCCCTGCTCAACATCCTTAAGTGCCGAACATAGGCAAAATTTGTCATATTTCACTTAATAGTGTTGAATCTAGAGCAACATAGCATGGCGCAGTGCCATGCCCTTTTTCTGAAACACCATGCCCTTTTTTGTCAGTGCCATGCCCTTTCCTATGCCAAAAATATGATCTCTAGGACTTATAGATTGAACAAGATAAAAATTATTAAATTTATCTGTTTCTTAAGCAAAAGATGTTCTATTATCATTCAATAAAAGGTATTCTAAATGAGTATGTGGAGGATATAAAAGAACACATTATTGTGCAGGTGCCCTATAAGTGCCCTTTTGCATATGAAATTGTGTGCCCTTTTCAGTTCCTAGATTCAATACTATCACTAACATTGGTGACGTCTCGATATACATGTAAATGAAAGATTCTTGATGCATGATAAGAAGTTATCATGTTGTGGATTTTAATATCACGACATGTTAGAATACCATGCAGACTTTATTTTCCATGAGTAAGGACTCACTTAGGATTTACAGTGCCATGTTGGCAACAAGCAGGTAGAGGCTTCATATGATTTTACCATTGCTTATAAGTTTATTTAATGATAGATATTAGACTTGCCAATCCAACATTTGACAAATGATCTTTGTTTTTACTGTCTTATCTGTAAGACACTAATCCTGCCACTACTGAGACTTGATCTGTCGATCGCTTGCTGTCTTTATGTGGTCGTTTTTCTGTGCGTTGAGTGTCTTTGCTTACGACACAAAGTAGTATCTCAGTTGTATTTAACTAAACCCTTGTTTTATTGACAGATCCTGTGATCTGTTTTCCGCCAATTACTGATATATGAATTTCTCCCTAATGTTCAGGGATCAATAGTTACACTTTAGATGACCTGTCCCATACAATCAAGAGATACAGGAGATCAAGATAATTGGCACAGCATTTACATATATATATATATATATAGATATATGAGTGTGATACTGTTAATTACAATCTGTCATTTCCTGAAGAAAATGCAAGGCTTATATAAAACACAGAGTTGTTGTGGCTCCATGGTTAGCATGTCCGTGTTCTGATCTTAAGGTTGGGGGTTTGAATCCTTGCTGAAGGCTCGGCTAATTTCATGTCCTTAGAATGAGAATGGAAAAACCGAGGTTTGGTGTCACTGTGTCATAGTAGATGTCAGCATGATAAAGAACCCTCATAGCTCAATGGCCATAAGTGCCAACCATAGGGCAAATTTATAGCCCTTCACTGGCATACAGTGACGTCTTCATTTAAGTGAAAGATTAATCTTACCTCTTAATAGGTAGCTGGTGGGTGCCTAATTGTACTATTCTATTTCATGATTGTCTGTTTATTGATGATACTGCATTTCCAAACCTTTAAAGTTGCTTTCTTGTAGACTAGAAATATATTTTTAAAGGACTTACAATCATCAACCTACTTTGAAAATATAGCTCTAGATTGAGGGCACTACATTTATCATATTCACTAACACTCAAGGATATAGAAGTAGCAAACTCTGCACCAATAACAATAGCAGTGTTATCACACCTGTACATGTATTTGTTTTTGTGCTGGGATTATCTCCCTTTACTCGTTAGAAAATTTTGTCTGTTTGTTTGTTTGTTTTTTCATCAATACTTTTGTCCTTGACTGAAATGTGTGTTGAGGCAGGGCCATCACACCCCATTTTGGTACAGGGGCCGGGGCCGGGGCCAATGGAATTGGGAAATATAACATTGTTTTGTATCAAATTGGGAAAAATCTTTATACCAAGTTTCAATGATGTTTATTCAATAAACTAGGCACCTTTGAATCTTACATGTTGATACATGATTTTTAATCAAAAATAAAGTGCAATACAACCTCATAACTACAGTATTTGGCAGGATACTTAAAGTATCAAGTAAAGTCAAGCTAACTCAAAAAGTATCAAGTAAAGTCAAGCTAACTCAAGCATATAAGTACATGTAACACTTTTGATTTAAGTACATGTAGGATCAACTGGGAATTTCAAGGACTAGGATTGGGGAAAAAGTATTATTTTACATTGGGAATGGGGCCGAATTTTGGCTCCAATGTAGACTGATTGACGGCCCTGTGAGGGGGCATGTTTAGTAAAAAACAAATACTTACATTACTGATTAATTCTCATGTTATGGTCTTTTATTGAACAGCAATAAACCTTTATTCCGTATTTCAGTTAGTTGTGTCTCATCAGAGGGGCCTCCTCAATAGTGATCTTTCTACATAGGTTTTGGTAAAGAAACAGCTTATTGTAAATCTTCAAGTCAAGGTCACTGATCTGTGTTACAAATGTGTGTGACTTTAAAGTGTGATGTATGTATCGTTTCTTCCAATTCATGTGTAAATGACAGAGAGTGAACTATTTCATATCCCATGCTTCTTCTTGGTTCAGGTATCTGTTCAGCCCCATGTAAAAAAGACATCAATAAAACAGGGCTCTAAAAGGTCTGCCTTGAAAACATTGGTTGGTCACCATTGCATTGTTATTTAACGATACATTTGGACTCATTTTTCATCTTCACAGAATTAAAAAATTGAAATACCACATTTGCACCAGCATATAATTAGAGGATGTAGCTGATCTGATAAAAAAAAATATGCATGCAATATATAGATATCGTCGCTTGAAAAATAAAATATACATGATTACGGGTTGTGTTAATTTCCTGCCATTTTAACAAACATGACCGATGCCTATAAGTAGGGCAAATTACACGGACAAAATGTGTCCAGAGCGGACATTTTAAACGTTGATTTGATCAATTTTAATGTGTAAGTTGCTTAATTATATCCATTTATACACGATTTCGTCATTATCTCGTGTACAACAAATTTTTCCTGATGAGTCCAAGTGTACCTTAAGTTCAAACTCCAGAATCTTTCATTTATACGAAGATGTCTCCAATGCTGATGGTAAGGATGACAAATTTGGCCTATGCTCAGCACTTGCATGTATGGCCATTGGACAGTAAGGGTTCTTTAATGTGCCGACACCTTACTTTGACATGGGACCTGGAGATTTACTCTCTTATCTGAAGGTCAGGTAAAGCCAAGTGCAGCGCTGGGCAGATGTGAAACCATGACCTTATGATCAGAAGGCAAATAAGCTAACCACTGAGCCATAAAGGCCCTCCTTGCAAAACATAAATTCATTGTCTGGTATACAGAACCAGGATGGTCACATGACATGATGGGGTATAGTTTCAAGTTTGATCAAGTGAAGTCTTGAGGATCACATTTACATGTAGCCTAACCATTTGATTATACTCAGGTAACTATACTCTGTTTCGCCAAAACTGTTCACGGATAGAGCACAAAACGGTGTAAATATCCTCTGAAATAATATTCGCAGAATTTTGAAATACAACGACTTTAATAATTGTTGTTTAAAAAAACAGAGTATACTTTGGTATAAGGCATCATGTGCACTTTGAAATGTACATTTTACAAGAAAAATCTGTTACATCTGGTGAATTTCATCTTGAAATTAATACAAGATGAAGTGTTATTCATTTTAAGTGCACTGACTCGCCAGTTAAATCAATTCATGCATGCATTATCTTTTTATTGCATTAGAACTATTAATTTCCCCCAGCTGTGCCAGTTTGTCAAAAGGAAAAAACCACAAAATTCAGAAATAAACTCGTGTTGAGGCTCAAGTGAGCATGTATTGCCGAAAGAAAATCCACAAACAATGAAATACTGACGTGCAATATGCATTATTTACGTAGGATTGGAAAACGACTGTCTGTGTTTACAAGGCTTTAATGTAGCCTCAATTCTTTATTGATAAATAACAGTTGCATGGAGTTTTCTGTACAGCATTTCACTGCAATCTTACTACAGAACTATGTACATATCCCACAGACTGGCAGGCATGAGATGCTACTCTAACGTTAAATTGTTTTCCCGTTTACTGCACCATTTCGATTTGTTATATAAATGTCATATAAATTACCGATTCAGTTCAAGACCAGAAACAAATCTTGGCAAATCAATGATCAATATTAGAACTGTCGTTAATACTACAGCACTCGGTTTGCATGTACTCAACGTTTTTTATATGTTTTGTTGGTGGAAAGCCAATCAAGGGCCGGTCAATATCCTGGCAAATCTGCAAGGTCAGCATGTTTTGATAGGACAAGGTTCTCAAAGGTCAGATAAATATCTCTGAGGTATATGTTCTTTTTCCCTATGCCATGACTTCTTTCTGCAAAAAAATAATCTTCAGTAAAGAATGGGAAGAGTAGATGACTTCCGGATCCATTAAAACATTTAAGAGACATGCACTGCATGTATTGTTTGTACTTTATCATATCCCTGTGGCAGTATGTGTAGAGTTGGACCTTACTATGAAGCTAGTCCACCTAAGTGACTGAGTTACGTTCTGGGCTGATTAGTCAGGTGGTCTCCTAGGTGAGGTGTAGAAAGCCTTGGATATTGATAATCAGACAGGGCTTTGATGGTTCTGAACATAAGTGTGTGCTAGTCTAGTGTGTACATACATAAATATACAGTGAAAACTGTCTAAATAGGACACTTCTCAAACTGGACAAAGTAATCAGATTTTTCTTAATCAATGGTAGTATCTTCAGCAAGGTGGAATTTAACTCTTTAACCCCTGAAATCTAATGGAATCTTCCTCAAAGTGATGATTTAGGCAAAACCAAATGTATATTTTGGGTGAATGGGTAAACGTGGTTTCACTCCATAAAGCACTGCTACAGATGTATCCTTTAGATTAGACAGTTAAAACTGAGATCTCATGTTGCTGTAGGTGTGGGTATGTTCACTGCTGATTGGCAGACCAGTAAATGCTGAGTATACGTCATATGTATAACCCTTCACTGGCATACAATGACGTCTCCAAAGAATCTTGAGTTGGACATTCTTCCATAACACATATAGTCAATCCATTCTAAAATCGAGGCCACAGTTGATCAAATATACATGTATCAATAAACCACACATTGATTAACACTTCTGAACATTTTTTTTGGCTGATACATCAGGATATTCAATAATGACATCATAAATTGATGACATCATAGTTGGCCTTACAATACAGTACCCGCCATAATGACTAGGCCGACATTAGGCGGATACTGCAAAAAAATGTTCTTCTTGGCGTTTTTAATATTTTGGTTTGTAAATAATGTTATGGTAGAAATAAATAACACAATTCATTTGGATTGATTATCATGCTTATCCAAATCTTGTTAGTTAATTATTTAAGCCTCAAAACACTTTCTAAAGCTTACACTTTGAAACTTTGAAATTTAATTACATGTACATTGAAACCCAAGTTGGATAAATATTATAATAAATCCTAAATTTTTGTGTAATCTCTCTTTAACCCTTTCAACCCCAAGTATCAGAATGGTATGCTCTATTCCATTGTCCAGACCAGTCTATTTCGGTCTGTGGTGTTGAAAGGGTTAAACAACCAACAACAGATGTGTAATGCACATGTATAATTGATTAAATATATGGTTGTAATGTTGTGTCACAGTGAATTACAAAAGTCGTGTATGTTGTTCAAAATGTCAAAGTTGAAAAATTGATAAGAAGTTATATACATGTACCTTGTAGTACGTGTCACATATAACACATTACACAGTGTAAAAGACAAAGACGATTTATATTTACTTTGTGATAAAATGAAGACCTCCAGAGTAACTGTTTGTCACAAAGACAAATTAAAATGAAGTCCCTACAGAAGCTAAAAAAGGTTGGTAAGTAGTTGTTTGCTTATAGATACTGTTGGAAAGACAGACTTTTCAACTCCAGAGTACTGTAAATGAAATAATCATCTGTCTTTGATGCTCATACATGTATAAACATTCTTGTTACCCACTGAATTAAAGGACTATACAGGGAGTATACCTGCCATATGTGACAGGTAAATGCATACTTCCAATAATTTACCTGAATTATGAAGTCACCTATAATATGTGACCATTTTTACATTTTACCTGAGACAGTCCCTAAAAATAGGTTGGTTTTAGCACACACATGTTATTTTCATTTTGGAATTTATACAAACAAATGATTAGAGCATTTTGATTTAAATCAGATAGTTTCATGCTTATGATTCCAGTTCAGTTCCATTTTACTTGGGTATGTAATTGAGAAAGTTTGTCAGTTAACTTGCAGTATGGCAGTGTACCTGAGAACATTTTTGGTTTAGTTGTAGTGAGGTTTAATGTTCTGTGAAAGAATTCAGTGCCTGTGAATTTCCACATATTTTGACCAATGCTGGGCTTATCTGACCATTGAGCAGTGACCAGTTTAACATATAAACTGACCATGTACTGTAAGGAGGGACCACAGTTTTTACTGTCTCATTCAAAGAACAGGAAAGTCATTCATCTAAGACTCAGATCCATTGCCCCATAAACAGAAGGCCAGCACTTTACCGCTGGGCAACAGTATCTCATAGCTACTTTTTAAGCGAGGTTTTTTTTTCCAGCACTAAATACATTACTATGTTACTGAAAGATTGTTGATCTTTGCATAAAACAATGAAAATCAAAAGAGAATTGTAGGTTTAAATCCAGGTTGTGACAGGACTGGTCTCTCATCCATCAAACAAGACAGTTAAATGTAAGGTCCATCATCAGCACTACCAAGCGTCTACCCAAAACACATTAATAATTTTGAAACCAGTCAAAGAAGTGGAGTTGAAACTTTGCATGACTGCTAACCACTATGAGCCATATATAGTGGAGCCTTGTTCATCTGGAAGTTTGGGTTCTCAAGCACATTGTCTGGATAAATGATGCATCCAAATTACTGAAACATACTTATTATAATGACCAATGCAATTTGAAAATATTTTTCCTTTGAAATTTTGTCTGGAGGTTGAAGCATCCGGATTATTAGAGTCCAGATTAATGAGGCTAGACTGTACTTGATTCATTTTTGTGATATAAATTTTTAAGTCTCGAACTCAAGTTTTTTCCATGGGATACCAATAATGTCAATATGGACTTATTTGTGTGTTCCGGGGGATGTCCTTAGAATTGGTCTCAATCTCCATTTCATCAGTTTTAATAGAATTAATATTTCTTTTATCACTATTAGGCTTAAGTCACATGATCTGCTATATCCAATAGAATGATAGGAATCTTCTGCAGAGGTTAACGATTTTGTGTTTTTACAAAAAGGATTTTGACTTGTGCTGGCATCTGCACTGTTTTGTTTTGCACAAAGAATTTCAAACAATACAAAGAAAAGAGTTCTCCCCACATGTCAGACTCTGTATATCGGTAAATATGAAGTGCTGAAATTCTGCACTATGTAGAGGTCGGAACTGGCTGTTTATTTTATCACTTAATTTTCCTCGTTAAATGCAACAGCAGATGGCTTCGACTCATACGCTTTATACTTTGTAGCCTTGTATGACTGTCTGGTGTGAGTGTGCATTTTCGAATAGTTACATGATAGATATGTTTATGTAATGGAGAGGAATGAAAGTCATGGTAGGTTGGATTTTGTTACGTCAGACTTTTCTTTTTGTTTTCTGTTATGCCGAAAATTAACTTTGTTCTCGTTAAAGTTTGCTCTAGTTCCCTAATAGTCTAGTGTCAGTTGTTCACTCGCAGTTCAGTATACATAATATTTTGATGCTTTTTTTGTACCTCAAGGGTATTTCAAGTGCATCCATGAAAAATGCATATTTCATAATGAAGTGCATATGGGTTTTGGTACATTTTTCATATTTTGCACGCAGAAAATGGCAGTAGCAGATGCTCTTCTCAGAACTGATGTGATAGTAAACAAGAATCTGTGCAGTTATATTGAAATCGGTGTTGATCTACTTTATGTTTATGTTGCCAACTATAATGCTTGAAAGAAGGAAAATGATTATTTTGCATACTTCTGTTCATGTGCCTATTGCAAGATGTGTCTGTTAAGTTTACATGTGAAAGGCAAGAGACAAAGTAATTGGCCTGTGCATCTTCTTACTCTTTCTAAATGGGGCCACCATGGCTGAGTGGTTAGTGTGTTTGACTTCTGATTGTGAGGTCCGGGGTTCAAATCCAAGCCACTCTGAGATTAGCTGTCATTACTTTCTGATGAGACAGTAAAAACCGAGGTCCCGTGTCACATTAGCTGTCAACACATTAAAGACTCTCGATCCCTGCTATACAGCCTGGAGTGCCAAGCACAGGCAAAACTTGTGGCCCTTTGACGGCACGCAGTGATGTCTCCATATAAGTGAAAGATTTTCGAATGGGATGTTAAACAACATTACGAATAACCAACCAAATTTGCAAAATGAATTTTTAGCTCACAGGACAAATGTCGAGAGAGCTCATGACTGACCTCAGCATTGCGGTTGTCAGAGGTGTCAGCATAAGTAGACAAAACTTAAATGTTGGCTTGATCTCTTAAACCAGAAGATATTGCTTTTAATTTTGCTTAGCCCTTTGAACACAACAGACCGTAATGGAGTTGTCCAAGACAATAGAAAAGAGCATACCATTTTGAAAGAGTTAAATTGATTTGATCCTTATGATCAGAGCTTGCATTTAAGGCTTAAAGGCCATGACTTTTGACCAAGTGACCTTGACGTTGGACTTTTACCTACTTATAGAGAAATTTTACCTTATTTTTTTTTTTACATGTATCCTACAACAGTGAAGCTTTTTAGCTCACCTGAGCCGAAGGCTCAAGTGAGCTATAGTCATAGCGCACCGTCCGTCGTCCGTCCGTCCGTCCGTCCGTCCGTCGTCCGTCCGTCCGTCCGTCGTCCGTCCGTCCGTAAACTTTTCACATTTTCGACTTCTTCTTCAGAACCACTGCAGGGATTTTGATGAAACTTGGTAGGGTTGAAGTACTCATGGTCCCCTACAAGTGTTGTTGTTTTTCGGTTGGATCTGCCCAGGG
>JACSZP010004965.1:6714-20430 GCA_016161895.1 Pinna nobilis | reverse complement strand
ATGGAGGAAAATGGCTCCTTTTTAGGAACTTAATTGTGAAAATAAAAAATTAACAGCATAGCAAAATCTAGGAAAAGGAGGAATTCGATCAATTGGAGTAAAATTCTCATTCCTGCACATACTTGTTTCTTTTGTCAACTTGCAAGCTTACATGGTGTGCAGTTCTATATTACAACAGAGTTTTTATAATTACAGGGGAATTTCACTAGTAATAAATCAACAAGTAACATGAACAAGATATATTTGCATGCAAAAGTTTAAAAACCTTCTAAAAAGTAAAAAAGCCATTACCATCAAACATCATTAAGATAAGTTGGACTGGCATCTTCAGTTCCATAGAGAAGTGTTCCTTCAACTGACCCAGCGTCTGTCCTAGAGTACATGCTAATGTGACCACCTGACCGCTGGGCATCAGCACAATTTTCACTGTAAAGACAAATTATGTGTGAGAGAGAACATGGCTTTGGGCACTGGATTTAGAAATCCTGATTTGACTCCAGCTATACTGAAAGAGCTCCTCATTAAAATATTTGTACGTTTTTCCTTATTTGTTTTTATGTCATTTTTTATCAGTGTTGATATTTGTCCATGTCTAGATTATAGATATGTCAGATACATGGAATATTTTACACATGAAATTTAACAGCCAATTTATGCTGTCTTCACCATATGTGAGTGGATGTACATATAGTTCAAGATAAGAAGTAGATCTATTCAGGCTATATAACATGACTCTGTCTTCCTTACCAAATTATCTTGATTGCCTTCAGGACCCAGCTGTTCATCAACTGGTTAAAATTTAACCCTCATTTACATATAACCAAGATTTGAAATCAAGTCCAGAATAAAATTCTGTTGCGAAGCAATTTATTTGTTACGGTTAAATTGAACTTTATCTAATGTATCAAATAAGAGAAATTTGCCTGGCCCTGAGGCTTTGTTACTATATCTCATCAAGGCTCAGTTATATTTAAACCATGGCTAAATATAACAAACAGTTGAACAATTTGGCCCTGAGTGTGAGGTTGTTGGTTCAGTTGGCTGTCTCTTTCCTTCATATGAGACAGTAAAAACTGAGGCCCTGTGTTACAGTAGTTCTTGACACGTGTAAGAACTCTCTCTGCTCAACTGCGATAAGTGCCCTACGTGGAATAATAATACATCCAACCTACCAGTAGCTGTTGCTTCCAGATTTGCCGTGGTTCTAGGTGTTGTGGCATGAGGATCTGTTTCGTGCACCTCTCCAGTGTCTACAGTCCCCATCCCAGTTGTCTGTGTGGGTTGTGGTGTTGGTGCTGGTACTTTCTGCTCATACAGTGATAAAGTACAACAATTAGTCTTAATTCTATCCGCTTCTTCATAGAAAAAATTGTTCTACCTTTAGATTTTGATGATGTCTAAAGTGCTGTACTGTGGGTTGCTCAAACTTTGCATCAACAAATGAATCTATAACATCTTACCCAAATTTGTAAAGTTACCATAAAATTTGGAGTGTATTTTATAAATGGTTATGGTGTACATAAATAATAAATTTCTATGAAAGTTTGAATTATGTTTTTAAAAAACAGAATCGTCAGAATTTCAGATATTCAAAAAAATGTGTGTATAACTTCTGTAGATTCTGGGGAAATAGCTAAATAAAAATGACCTGAAAGCTATGATGATCCAAACAATAGCCAATGATGAACTCTGATTAGACACTATTTGATCATGCAACATATAGTTAGAAGAAAAGCTGCTTTAAAAACCTCCAATGATACCTCCTGATCATATAGACTGCTCTAAGTAGTTCAAGAATGTATCATTTTGTACAAATAAACAAACTCTTCAGTGACTCCCTCCCTATGCAGACTGGTTTTGATGTCTACTGGGGATGCCTTCTATACAGATTTCACTTTTTCAGAAAAATAACACATTACCTGAAAGTGAAATTCCTACTATATTTCTTATTACCTGTTCTGGTTCCTCCTGCTCTGGCTTCTGCTCCTGACTTTCTTTAGCAGCTGTTTCCTGTTGGTCAGGTTTCTGTTCCTCTGTTGCTGCTTCAGAAGGTTTCTGTTCCTCTGTTGCTGCTTCAGAAGGTTTTGGTTCCTCTCCGCCTTCTGCAGGTTTCTGTTCTTCTACAGTCTCAGCAGGTTTCTGCTCTTCTGCACTTTCTGCAGGTTTTTGTTCTCCACTTTCTTCTGGTTTTGGTTCCTCTCCACCTTCTGCAGGTTTCTGTTCTTCTACAGTCTCCGCAGGTTTCTGCTCTTCTCCACTTTCTGCAGGTTTTTGTTCTCCACTTTCTTCTGGTTTTGGTTCCTCTCCACCTTCTGCAGGTTTCTGTTCTTCTGCAGTCTCCGCAGGTTTTTGTTCCTCTCCACCTTCTGCTGGCTTCTGTTCTTCTCCACCTTCTGCTGGTTTCTGTTCTTCTCCTCCTTCTGTGGGTTTTTCTGTTCCATCTTCTGTTGGCTTTTGTTCCTCAGACACCTGAGTAGGTTGTGTTTCCTCAGGTTTCTGTTCTTCACCCTCAGTTGGTTTTGCCTCCTCTGGTTGTTCAGGTTTCTCCTCCTCTTTCCCTTCTGTTTGTTCAGGTTCCTTTGGTGCCTCTGTAGTACTCTGNNATATGCTTGCTATTTACAAACAGATACCAACCTCTTGTTGTTCTACTTTCTGACCCTCCTCCTCTGGCTTCTGGTCACCATCTCCACCTATAAATGAAAATATGTCTCCTTAATTTTCATCATTAAATTGGCATCTTTGACTTAAAGAACTGCTAAAAATTATTGATCTTTTGTTTTGTTTATACTTTTTTAATGGGTCTGATACGAAATAAAAATTGTCAAACTGGGTATCTGAAATATGAGATGGTTTTATGGGTATTAAAGTAGATCCAGAAATCAACAAATACTTGAGTAATTGTAATGGACTTAACCACACTACAGCTCATACGCGGTCAATATTAAATACCTGCTGTAGCTTATTATACTACAGCAGACATGTGATCAGTATTACATACATGCTGTAGTTTATTACAATACAGCTACAATGTGGTCAGTATTAAATACCTGCTGTAGTTATTACACTACAGTAATCATGCTGTAGTTTATTATACTACAGCTGTCATGTGGTCAGTATTACATACATGCTGTAGTTTATTACACTACCGCTGCCATGTGGTCAGGTCTACACACCTGCTGTGGTTTTTTACACTACAGCTGCCATATGGTAAGTATTACATACCTGCTGTAGTTTATTACACTACAGTTGCCATATGGTCAGTATTACATACATCAGTGTTTTCCCTAAGAACCGGCTGACGGCCAAATTGACCGTTTCAGGCTATTTTCTGGCAGGTTCAAATCTAAGATTTAAACATCTTTTAGAGGGGAGAAACCCCCAAGACCCCTGTTCTTGGCCTGTTCAATTCATTTTCAAGCCTGTTCAAATAAAACGAAGGGAAAACACTGATACATGCTGTAGTTTTTTACACTACAGTTGCCATATGGTCAGTATTACATACATGCTGTAGTTTATTACACTACTATTGCCATGTGGTCAGGTCTACACACCTGCTGTGTTTTTTTTTTTACAGTTACCATAAGATTAGTATTACATACTTGCTGTAGTTTATTACACTACTGCTGCCATGTGGTCAGGTCTACATACCTGCTGTGGTTTTTTTTACAGTTACCATAAGGTTAGTATTACATACCTGTTGTAGTTTCTGCTGAATCAGCAGGCGGCACAGCGTCAGGTGCCTGTTGAATTGTCTCTTTCTCGCCTTGTTCCTGTGTTGCCTGTTCAGTTTCTGGTTGTGCGGGTTGTTCTGGGGCAGGATCACTAGTTTCCTGTTGAGTTGGAACCTCTATGGCCTCTTGTGATGCTTGTTGTTCCTCTGTAGTCTCAGTCGGAGGATTTGCAGGGGCCTCCTCTTGATCAGCCATGATGGAAATCAATCTTTAACTAGATAGTACAAGAAAGTAATCATGTAATTGATATCAATGCAGATAAAACTATCCAATATGCATTATAAAAGTACAAAATATGAGAATGCAATACAGGAAACACATCACTTGTGCAATTTCCATACAAAAATGCAGTACACATTAAAAAAAAAAAGAAAAGATGATATCAACAAAGGTATGACATCAGTAACAGTTTAACTACAATATTAATTATTTTTTATGTACAGTGAGGAATATATTTCCTCTTTTTTTCTAGAGTATTGGACTCTCAGTAAACTAAGGCTTTCATNNTCAGTGTCCAGGACTTAAATGAATTCAATTTCTGTGTATGTATTTGGACATTTTCAAATGGTTGCAAGACAAGTGCGAATAATATTTTGAAATTTACCAGGCTTTAAGGAATGGAAAATTTTTACATCATCAGCAGGATTTGGGTGGAGGTTGGGGTGCAAACCAATATTGCTTGTAATGATACACACATCTTACATTTTGAAATAATATGTAGCTTCACAGGTAGTTAGGGTCTGACGGACAGGCAAAGCAAATTTGTTCTCACAAAGATCTAGATCTCTTAATAACCTGTCTCCTACTTTGCATGAACCTATGCAACGTTACTTAATATTGCCTCCATATTTTTTGTGAAAAATACAATATCGTAGGCACAATTCTACATGTTTATGTACATGTCTGGCCAGTTTAGGTCTTAACATTAGTCTGTTTGGCCGAGAACAAGGCAGTGAAGCCTGTAATTTGTAAATGACTATCACACATTTACAGCTACATGTAAATATCCTTTTGAGTGCAACACTTGTGCTTAAAATAACAGACCTATCTCTGGATCTTGTTAAACTTGTAAAAGTCTTAGGGTGTGCGTGCTATCCTGCGCCTTTTCTTTGATTTTGCATGAACTTAGTAAATATTTGGGTGGGACAACAATCTTCGACTTATCTTTGTATAAGACCATCTTTTTCTTGCCAAGTTAGATACTCAAATTACATAAATCGGGATAAGAAATTTGCAGAATAAAAAGCTTATACGCAATAAAACTTCAACTGAGGAGACATTATTAAAACTGGTACCTGGCCAAAGCTGTCAGTTTCTCGCAATCTCGCCTCTCTTTTCCGACCTGTGCATGCGTCGTCTTTCGATATTTATTCTATTATGGGGCTCGTTTTACTATTAAACGAATTAGCTATATCTGTATTTTAAGAGACAGTCGATTTGTGGCGTTAAAATCCATAAACTATATAAAAACCCATTCAATTTTGTAAGAAATCATACCTTCCAATGTAATCTTCAAAAAGAGGTACCCGCCGCCATTAGGTTGTTTTCGTGACGTCTAGGCAACCATGGCGGACCGTGAGTAGCTTCGTTAAACTCATTGTGATTGGTCAATATTCTACCTTTGACTAATCGCTAACTGCGAAACAACCTGAGCCTGCAGTTATAGAAGCTTTACTTCTGGTCCATAACAACAATACGGGCCAGTTTTATAGATACATTTTTTACAGAATTTGAGGGAAATTAGAGTCATGTAGTTTGAAAAGAACATTCATTTTATATGTTCTTTCGTTCTGTGATATAGGAATTGTTTAATACAAGGTAAGTGATGTTTTATTTGGTTCGTGGAACAGTCTCCAAGTCCAACTTCGTCTTTCAAAATAAAAAAAATAACATGGCGGTTTTCATGTGTAGGCCTAGTGCACCTCGTCTTTAGTCTAATGACAAAAATATCTCTATGCAATTTACGTATAATGCATAATATGTGGTACAAGGAATAAATGTTTCGATCGTGAGTGCTAAAATCATCTATCCCATTGCATCCGAACGTGTATTGTTCGACATATATATTGCGGCATTTTACCTTGGACATTAAAGAGTACGCATGTAATGGTAGACCTATCAATGTTTGTCCTTGCTAAGACTTTGCCACAGTGCGAAAAAAAGTTCATCCTCCAGTAGGCCTAAAGATATGTACCAGTTTTGATATTTATCTAGAAGGTGAATTAATTTTAATCGTCATTTGTTTGTTAAATTAATTTTCATGTGATTTCTTTTTTATTTTTTTTTAGTGTACATCACATTTTTTGTATGAATCATTGAATGTGATATGATGACAATCTCATACACAGAATTATTGTTTCAGATGTCTTCAAATTAAATTACTATTATTTGCGCAATATTTGCTCATGGTTTGAAATGTTATTGAACTTTTCCTTACATAACTGCGATTGTGTAAGTTATGTGATTCTTTATATATATATTTGTTTGGACACATGTTTTATAAAATGTATGTTGTAAATATTTTCAGAAATGTGGAGCTAAATTGGCAAAATTTGTCATTATTCCTTTGCTGAACTATAGCAAATATATATTTATAAATAGATATATCTTTCTGATAAAAAGGTGGTGAAATTTAGGTATACTGAGACTAATATTACAGTGTTTTCTGAAACAAACAACCCATGGAACTTAATACACATGTTTTGTGATATTTCAAGATATAATCTTTATCCCCCAATCCACCACAACAAATTGTCAGAGGGTACATTACATTAATTTACTCCTGGCCATCCATTCATCCCTTTGTCCGAATATAGATATGTGGTATATCTCCTCCTGCAGTTATGGAGCTACAGCTCCAATAATTTGTATAATGTTTACATATCATGGAGATGTGCATGTCCATAGGGATTTATTGCACAAGTTTTGGCAAAATGACAATTGTTTGACTCAGTAATATATTCTCTTACAGAGACTAATACAGATACATTGTACATGCAGATCATAGTTATAGAGAATTTACTTGACCCAGTCTACAAACTATATGATACTAATTTAATATTTGAATGAATTTTTTTGCAGATGGCAGCCATTAACGGTGTCCCAGCCATGAATGGTCACGGTGCCACAAATGGTGCTGTGAATGGCGTAGAAAGTCCAAGGGAAAATGGAAATGTCAATGGCAACTCAACACCAAGAAGAAAATTAGGAGGAATTGGGCCTGATGGATACCCAAGATTGCCACCTATCAGCAAGCCCTCTCAAAGAATGGATGACCCATATGCAAATAGCAAACTCATGACCTTCAGATTAGCCAATCATAAGCAAGCTCTGCTGATGAAGATCTTGTAAGTTGATGTTCATTTTTCTTTGAAGAAAATGAATGATATAAAATGTCAATAGATAATAGAGGGTGATGAGACTAGAATATTGGTATGCTGAATTAGAATATCAAGGAAAGATTTTAGCACATTCTGTATTTTTTTAATGTGTAAAATGAGTAATGTAATTTAATTTAAACAGTAAATTATGAAATCTGTCTTTTTGTTTACAATAGACAAGACCAGGCTGTGAAGGATCTGGAAGACACAGTGGAGTACAATGAAAGGAATCCAGAAAAACCCAAAGACCCAGTTTATCCACAAGAGGTGTGTATCACACTACCACATTACCAAAATGACATGCTAATCACAACCCATATTTATTCATACATCCTTACTGTTGTGAAACCTTTTTTTCTCTCCATTTTATAGTATCATCACCATTATTACATACTGTTATGAACTTGTTCACATGTTTTTGTCATAAATAAGAAGAAAACTTCAATTCAGTTGGCCATAATTTTTGTAACATGATATATATATATATGCATATTTTAACTTGAGAAGAATGTTAGATAAGTAATAAGGAATTGGATACCTGTACTAATAATCAATCAGGTTTACTTGTGCTTCAACCTTTTGTTCAAATCAGTTCATTTAAATCTACAGTCTAACCTGCCTTAGCGACCCACTGAATTAAAGCCTGTCTTATGTGACCTAAATGAGTGGTTCCCAAAATGGGTTTTTGCTATATAATTCACCTGAATTAAGAGACCACCTGTCATATGTGACCCTTTTTACTCCTTCCCTTGGACAGTCTCTTAAAACAGGTTTGACTGTATATATAATACATTTTTTAGAACTTTATTTACATTTGATACAGTCATAAAGTATTATTTTGATAAATGAAAAAGATACTACCCTGAATTTTTCGTGTATGTGTGTAGCAAATACAGGTTTTTAAAACAAATCTAATTTTCATATTATATGTGTCTTCTTGTAAATGCTGAAATCAATAAATCTGAAAACAATAACATTGTCAGTATGTAAAATAGACAACATACTTTTTCTTCAAGATATATCCAGGTTCTAATTTGACAATCTCTATTGTTTAGGTTATCATTGCTTAGATAGATATGGCGTGATTTAAAATGTGGAATGATTATTCAAAGCCCTTGTCACATGCCAGGGCTACCCATGTAGTCCCAGAATGGCTCATTGTGTTTAACCTGCTACCAAGATGGTGTTTGTTACGTAATATCATTGCTTAGAGAGTTTTATCTTCTTTATTTTCTTATTCACAGAAATATACAATTCTTTGATTTAAGACAAATGCTACAGACTTTAATATCAGTGTATCACACATCATATGTACATGGATCACATTTTAATTATTTTGCATGTCGTTATTACACTGTATTTTATTTATAATTTGATCACTATAATTTATGCTAGATGATGAGTAAGGATCGCAGAATACGGGTATGTATCACATGACCTTTGTGTGATGTTCAGTAGCGTTAGATTCACTCTGCCCATTTTGTTTTGCCTCTAATGCCTCAATCAGTTAAGAGATTAACACTTCATGGCCTTTTCTACTCTGAAAATAAATACAAGTTGAGCGATAGGGACGTCATGGAAAATTGTTGTCAGCAATCAATGTTTGCAGACTTGCTGACCTTGAAAAATTACTATTGGGGACATTTTTCAGTTTCATGGGGGAGACTCTTAATTTTAGTAAGAATTAATCAGAAAAGTTTAGTTTTTTTAGGGGGGGAAGCAAAATGCATTGTTTCATAAGAAATCATCAAAATTTTACATAAAGAATGGGGCAGTCTCCCTAATTATGAGGGAGACTTGGCAAGTATGAGTTCAGATGAATGACGATTTGAATGTACATTTGTTTATTGATTTATTCCGTTAAAAGCCATGGAGTGTAGAATTTCAGATTTAGACAAGCTTACTGATTTTTTTCTTCCTGATAACATATTTTGTGTGTTCCATCATATCTGAAGACTTCTTTTCTTACTGAGTTGCCATGTTAAACCTAACACTTGTCTTAGTCCTTGTGGAACAAAAAACTTCTAAACTCTATTTCTTAGCTGCAATTAATTTCCTCTGCCAAGTGGTTGCATTTGTAGTGTTTGACTTCGTAGATCTGCCAAATGAACTTTGCTTTGTAGCTTGTTATCTCGTACTGGGTAGTTTACTACACTACACATGATGTGCATTATAGATTCTATAGATTAACAGTAATAATTTTTTTTTTTGCTAATTCACTGATTAACACTAACACTTGCATCTAATATTTTCATACAAGTTCTTGTTTGATGTCATGGCTCTGTCATTTGACCAGGACATTATTTCTGTCTGTGTGCTTGTTAAGTACTTATTCACATGAATTTCAGTCTTTTGAAGTTATTAATGGTCACAATATAGCACCCTGTCATGGGAGAGTGGGGGGAGTCTCTGAATCAGATTGATCTTCATCTCTATTATTAGTTATAAGGTTTGCTTGTGACATACATTTGTACCTCAGACCCATAGTAGTTTTTTTTAGAATTTGCTAGGGGTAAAACCGCAGGCCGGATCTCAGTTACTACAGTGCAGGTCATGATATGGTTCTTGTTAAGGGGACAAATCTCTTTCTCATATGGATCTCAGATTTAATGTTTTATTCTGGTCACAATGTTCTAAGTTTCAGTCCTAAAATGTTCATACCAATTTTAAGTGTGGCATTAACACCTCATTTTAACTTTGTTCTTTTCTGCCAAGAATCAGGTTTTTTCTATGAAGATAAATAGAACATAAATTTGTAGAATTATTCAAATAATGACAGTGACCTAATTAGCTTGCTTAATCTTACTGCAAATAAAATGCACTTGTATCATGGTATAAAAATCACATATACTAATGTATCAATTGTCAAAAGAATCATGCAATCATATCATTTGATCAAGATATACTGGTAGGTGTTATTTGAAATCATCTGCAGTAATAACTTAAATTAACTATAAGTTATTAGCAGCGATTCTGAAGAATTCAGTGTGTCTGTACTTTTTGCAGAATATTCCAGCTGTGTTATTTTTCTATTTTTGATATTTACGTAAGGAACATGGTATATCAGTGTGTTTTGAATTTAAACCTTTATGCAGTCAGCTGTTTGTTTGCCAATTTCATGAATTAGATTGACCATGATTCAGATGAGGGTTATTCACTGTATTGAAGAATTAACATACACTGGATTATTGCCATTAAGACTATAGACTCACTATTGTATGTGTACCCCTGTAGTCTGGCAGACTGCCAAGATAACTTTAAAGTCTTATGTTTAGTGCTAATGTCTAAATGATTTACAAAACACATTCCAGCTACACTTGTATTTACATTCCTAATTGTCCCAGATTCTGCATGTGATATTTGTATTTCAAAAGTTAATAAATCATCATTGTGGTGAAAGGATAGATCTATTATAGTAAACTGAACATTTTTAGAGTGCATGTATACAGGTATTTACTGGTACATGTATCTATCTCCTTCTCAAAATATTGACCTATTTATGATGGCTACATATCATCAATAAACATTGTATAACCATGACTGATACAAAAATCTAAAAATGAAATTTAATGATAGAAAGAGACATTAACTAAGAAAACAAGAATTATCTACATTTTCAAAAGGGCAACATATTTATCTGCTTGAGACATTTACAGTGAAACTTGCATATAAAAACACCCTGTCGCTAGCCATGTACATAGGGAGGAAATCACTTGATATACATGTAATATAATTATTATGTCAATATGTTCACAATTTATATGTTTGAAACAGCAAAAATCGTCTTTAGAACAAGGAGGTCTTCAAACACATGTGATCTTTATGACCTGGCTATTTCACACTGGTGGTTATTATGACCAGGAGGACTATATACACACTAAATACTTATTCAGGTTTTACTATTGTTGCCTATGTGTGAAGTACTTTAACATCATTATTTGTATTTAACTTAATTAACATAGCATTTAAGATATTGCATATTAGATAATGCATCAAAAGACAATTTTGATAAGGTACACATGCACTTTTTCATCTATAAATTAACACTTGGATTAATAAATGCAAATATTTACAAGTCTCTTAACATTGTATCAGTCATTTGGTTTAATTGGGATTGATAAAAGTGCTTTGTGCTTGAAATATTATTTTGAACAAAAAAAGTTTAGTTTGTTTGTCAATATCTCTGCAGAAAGGTATATTGTATATCTTTTGAATTAATTTCTGCAGCTGAACTATCAGTACCTGAGAAGATGTGTGGAGACAGGCCCTGTCACCCCAATACAGAAGGAATGGTCAGAACACATCCTAAAGATGGTCCCTGAAAAATTACAGCAGTCTGCTGCTCTGAAGGAAGTGATAGCAGAACTGTTTGATGAAGTGAAGAAAGACTACCAAGGCAGCATGAAAAAGTCTATGGGTGAGTAAAAGGGGAAGTGGGAGGGAGATAAAAGAATATGAGGAGGGAGCTCAACTGTTACATATGCATAGTCTAGCCTGTATTAAGAGACTGTCTAGGGGAAAATAGTTCTCATAATTCATGTGATTTGTTTAGGAAAAACACACTTTGGGCAGCGTACATTTAGGTCTCAAAAGGCAGGGTTTTCTTTGTATGAGTGAGTTGCTAGGACAGATTTGACTATCTAAAAATTGTAATGCCAGTGTTCAGTAGAAAAGAAAAAAAAACATTGCTTCTTGATACTTATATTTTATGGCACATAACATCAAAATATTTTATTTTTTCTTTAGTTCAACATGTGCTGGTGAAACCAGAAATTAAAGGACTAGAGAATGAAGAGGCTGGCCCGCCACCAGCAGAACCAAGGTATTTTGAAATTAAATTAAAAACTAATTTGTGAAATATTCTTTTGTATTTGCCATAGCCAATCCTTAGGAGAAAAAAAAGGAAAAGAAAAATGAAAATGTAACACACCTGAAACAGAGCTGGATCAGGTATCTTTGGCTGTAAATGTATAGAAGTGGAAACCCAACTTTTAATTAAACTAGTTCTGAATATATAACTCTTGAATGTACAGCATCATTTACCATTACCTAGTGTAGTATCACACACCTCATACCATCATCATCATACATGTTTAAACACCTAGTCTGATTTTCAAACATTGTAGATTACATGTATTACATCAAATATTCATGATAATTTTGGTGTGTTAGATTACCTTTGAATTATGTATCCCTAGTAGAAAAAGTAGGTTTGGAATCTTACCATACATCAAGGTGTTTGTAACAAACCTTCAAAGCTCCTAATTATGTATGAATATTGAAATGCACTTCTAGGTCCGGACGTTTATTTCTTATTTCTGCATCATGAACTATGCGTTTTACCTTAGTTCAGATTTCAGTGTTAACATAGGGATGCTTTGCCTGAAAACTTATGAAAGTACCCTTCATTCTGTATTGTGGAAAGAATTGAACCTCTATACAAAAAAACAAAACAAAAACAAAACAAAAAAAAACCCCAAAAAACCCACTGTTGTACAGGCCACTGTGGCACTGACCTGATTAGGGAGCTTTCATTATATTAATTTATCCTAGCTGAATGCTCATACTTCAAACTTAGAAATGTTTTGGAATAGTTTTTGACATTTTATTACTTCACAAAGGGCTTTAGGACAATTGACATTTTTAATTGGGATTTAGAAATTAGTCTTTGGGCATGTAGTGGGTGAATGTCCACGTGAATTCAGTTTCACAAGTGATACTGTAATGGGGTCAAATTTTCCATCCTGATTCACATGTTATTATCATCATTATTATATTCAAGAATATCCTAATTTTACTGATTCTGTATCAATTTTAAAGGCTTAAACATATCACAATAGAGTGAGTTACTATTTTTTAATTCAAAAAAGTTTTTAATGACTTTTCTGTGTTAAAATTATGCTGATTGTGCATTTTGTGTTTTCGCATTTTAGGTATTCTCATCTTTTTTTATTACTTCAATTCGCTTATTGTTGCTGTTTAGATTCACATGTTCATAGAGACTTGCTTGTTATTTACTTATCTAAAATATATGAAATTTCTTTGAAATCATCTTAAGCTATATGACATGTGATTCATACTGTAGGGTACATCATATTCATCACAATTCATAACAGATCATAATAATTCAAGATTTTGAAAAAAGAATGAATTCCAAATTTTTGCTGGATTTTTCAGACTTTCCTGTTTTCATGGATTTTGTTTAAATATTTTTGTTTCTGAGTTAATGACAATTTTTGTCTTTATCGTTGATATTCTTATAAATCTGTTCTGTGTACAGTTGAGTTATACATGAGTGTTTTATTTTTCATTTTATTCTGTCAGTCCTAATGCACACTTCTGATTATGGTAGATCTGTATTGTGTGTAGTACATTTCCACAGTGACTTTATTTTCTTAGGACATAAAACTTAAGAAAAACCAGCTAGCTTCATTTACAAATAGTTGATTGCGATTTGATTTTGAAAAGCTGCTGAAATGCCCCTAATCTCATTTATTTGATTTAGAAATTGCATTATATACAATAGAACTTTCTTTTCTTATACTTCATCTGCTTCACATACATTATTGAAGAGAGAGAGAGAGAGAGAGAGAGAGAGAGAGAGA
>JACSZP010004964.1:426-13295 GCA_016161895.1 Pinna nobilis | reverse complement strand
GGTATGGCATGGAATTGTTGTTTAACGTCCCACTCAAGAATATTTCACTTTTATGGAGACGTCACCATGTGCCGGTGAAGGGCTACAAATTTTGTCGATGCTCGGCACTGCTGGACGTAGAGCAGGGAGGGTTTTTAAAGTGCTAACTCCTACTGCGACACGGTGCCTCGGTTTTTACTGTCTCATCCGAAGGACAGGGACACCCAACCGCGGAGTGGCACTGACGCGACCCCGGATCTACCGATTCGCAGTAGAACACACTAACCACTCAGCCACGGAGACCCCGTTAAAAAACTAAATGTGCCTTTACGCAACGAATGAACCTGCCTGAGGAAACGACATAAAAAAGTCGAAGTCAATGGACATCACTCCTGTTACAAATTTTGAATAACATTCCTCTACCCACATACACACCTACATGTTGTTGACCATTAATTGTAATGAGTTCCATTGATAACATCCAAAAGGCCTAAGAGTTGCGAGGACAAGATTAATAGAATCTATCTCCAATGCCCGGTGATGATAGAGATATCCACTAACCCGAGTGTCAAGTTAACTTAGTCCCATGTCGAGGCTTGCCGAGACATGGACCAGTTAACTTGACACGAGGGTTCATGGATTCTCGGTCATCAACGGGCAATAGAGATTGATTATTTTTCTTCCATATATTAATCTTTTTCAAAGAGTTGATCTGTTTTAAAACTAGTCTAGTAATAGAACTCTACACATTAAATAAAATCAGTAAGCTCACGGCGTTACGTCACTTCGCCATCATTTCCGGCACGGCGCGTGTAGCTTATCATCCACCCCCTGTGGATGATCGATTTGTGATTTTGCACTTCCTGTAAAGATATCTCAGTGAATATGGGAGAAAATATTTTCTTAAACTAAAAAATCTACGTCCAGGAACCATAACTCTTTTAATAGATCTTTAGATTTTTAAAAGCCTTCCCCATTTTAAATGCATATCTACATATTATTATGATCTGTAACCGTACATTGAAATCCTCTGATGGGATTAAGAGGAATTGCGAAGACAAAACATTGGGACTAGCGGAATGACGGACCGACTTTTCCTCTGCTGACTAATGTTAACAAAACTGAAAACATGTGACAGATAACGATCGCTTCTCATCTCGTCTAATTCAATCTTTAATATAAATATTGTCCTCACAATGTTTTTATTATAAACAAATGATAAGCGTAGATGTGGAAGGAGAAAGATTCTTTAAACTGTACAACTATAGGAAACGCTGCAATGAAATGAAGATTTAACAAATACAAAATAATTAAATTACTTGGAATTGGTTGTAACAATATAATTATGTTGAATTCAGGTGCTTGATTAATTTACATATATCTGCATATTCATAAGCTCTGCACATGACTCATTCAATTATATTGCACCTACCCTTCAACACCAAAAGGAAAATATTAATCAACACTTGATATAGTCACTGTTCCAAAGTTAATTCTAACAGCAGAATTATTGATCATATAAGAAATTGTAACAATTTTCAAAATGCTCGGCTGAGAGAGAATATTTTTCATCTAGATGTTCATCCATGTGATTCAAGACTAAAAAACGGAACATATGGCATTTCGGAATTCCGCATTTAATCCGATTTCGATCGAAAATAGGTTAATACAGGAATTGGTTCAGTGTTTAAAAGAAACGATTTCGATAAAAGTTTATTTAACTAAAATGACAACTGATAAAATATATACCTAGACTTCCATGTGTTAAAACTCATTCACATCTGTGGTTTGACACATACATACACCCAAACCCTCTCTCACATTTCTCTCTCTCTTTCAAATCAAAGTCATCGGGATTCTGATTTTCAAGGAAGATCGACATCAAACCAAGTGACCTGATAAGAACTACCTTAATATTTGACAGCAGGCATACTTTGACATTCAGATCAACATAAGAAGGATCTTATTCCACAATTCATTAAGTAAATTATGATTTCAGATTATGTTTCACTTAACACTAAAGTGACATTTTTCATACCCTAGATATTAGAATATGTTAGGTACCAGCGAATTATTATTGTCCTTGATCTATTGTACTAAATTGCCGTTATATTCTATCATCCAACAGAATGACCATCATCGTTTTGCAGATGATCTTTCACATAAAATGAATATCCATTTGATGGGAAACAATAACGTCAATACAATCCAGCAGTGTTTTTATGACCTCACTCTGAACTTTGACTCATCCCATTGTGATGTCTATAATTGATTATTTACTTAATCCTCTATACATCTCATAGATCCGTACTCTCTTCAGATTCTCCAATCGGAGCACTCTGCCTTAAAAGTGTCCATTTCATATCAATGACATGATGGACAAGGACAGGCATTCACTGATATTACCATACGGAGATACATTGTACAAATAAACATCTACACTTTGTATTTCAATGGAAACTATGTACAGATAAAAACAGGGGACCGCCATGTCCGAGTAATTAGCGTGTTAGACTCCGGATGAGAAAATAACAACCGAGGTCATGTATAAAAGTAGGTATCGGCACTTTAAAAATATATTAGGTTTCGTCGGAAGTCAATTTTTTTCAATTTGTCACTTTGTCCCTCCACATGGTCATATTGCGCAGTGAACCGATATAGGTACATCTGCTTGTAAATACTGTGTACAAATGACAGGGGGACGAGAAGAAGACTACGTTCAACGGACTTGAGATATCTGAGCAGATTCCATCTGTATGGTTTGTAAGTATATGACTTACATGACATATAACTGCGTTTCTTATCATAACATCCATATGCAAACTCTCTGCGATGCAATGATAGAGAGCGCAGCTAGAACGACCGAGGGTCGTTGGCGAAGCGAACTTAATGGTAGAGCGTGTCAAAATAACCATGAGAATATACAAACCCCCATATACTGTTAAATATGTTTGTGTATCAAAATGTTCCTCAAGTGGGGGTACATAGAATCACCGAAATTGACCTATTTCCAATTCAGCACCACCTAGCGAATTAAGTTCCAAGATGGCCGCCTATGGTGTGTTCTGACCGCGAGCGAAATTTCAGTGTTTATATAAGATTTACGTCGTCTCTGAGCCTTAGATATCGATAATATAGTACCACGTTGAATACATATTGGTTATTAGGTAACTTATCATTTTTTCTTACGTAAGAATTCACTCATATGAGACTTTTGAAGTCCGAATTAGTGGCTTTATTTACAGTGAAGCGTAAGGTGTCGTTTGCTGTAATGTAAACAGGTGTGCAAGTGGCCGTTAACCAGATCGACATTTTTATGATAATTTCAGACTAATTCTGTAGAAACATCGATGATGCTTTGGATACTCTTATGGTGGCGAAATAAAACAGTAATCGAATAAACATCGTCAATTTACAATGGGTCTTTTAGGCTTCATGACAAGGTGTACAGTCGCCCTACAGGTGCGATACGAGGCCATGACACCCACGCTACAATTTGAATTAAGCCGGGTTAATGGTCACGTGACCTTTAAGTTAACATTAGGATAGGTTTGAGGCCTATGTCATGTGCATACATATAGAGGTCTATGATACCCGGTGCTAAACCAAATATGATTCTGAGTTACTTCTTTATACATTTTTAAGTTTTTAATTTGACTTAATCCTCTAGTTCAACAGTGACAGTAGTCAGTACAATCAGTAGATTTCAGTATTGTTTTTTATTTATTTCAGCCACAAAATGCCTCACCATTGTTGTGTGCCACACTGCACCAGCAATTCAAAGAAGAGTGAAGGGGTGTCATTTCACACTTTTCCAAAGGACCCTCTCCTTGCCAAGAAGTGGGTTATTGCCATTCGCAGAGATGTAGGACCTGAATTTAGTATTAATAAGGAAACCAGAGTGTGCTCTCTTCATTTTGATGAGGGGTCCTACTTTCAAACAACCGAGTTGCATGTTCGCAAACGTTTGCGTGGTTCAGCAGTACCTTCTGTTTTTACATGGACTGATACCAATAAAGCGACAAGGAGGATACTGATTCGCCGTGAGACCCCCAGCAAGCCATCAACAGAAGTAGATGACATTAGAGTTGAGAGCAATATTGAGAGTCGACCATCAGATGTCTATGCAAACATATCTGGCAGTAGTGATGATAGCTTGAAAAACATTGAGGAAAGTGATTCGCCGGACAAGTCTGAACTGATGGAAAACCACAAACTACTTTTCGGGAGGAGAAATATGGAGAAATTTTCAGTGTTGCGTTTCTGTAAATCGGATACAGATATTAGATATCATACAGGATTTTCATCATACATGGCATTGAACTGTTTTTTAATGTTTCTCCAGCCAGCATGTAATTATCTTTATTATGTTGGGACTGAAAACACATCAGAAGGCACACCATATGTTTTCCTCAATAAACGTGGGAAGTCAAGATCACTTTCACCGATTGAGGAATTATTCATAACGGTTGTTAGGCTGAGGAAAGGTTTGCCAGTGATTTGTACAATTTATCAGAGGGACATATTTCAAAAATATTGAATACTTGGATTTTGTTTTTAGACAGCAGGCTACGAAGTCTGCCAATTTAGCCAAAGAGGGACCATGTCACAAAGACAATGCAAGAGATACTTAAAAAGAACTTCCCTGCCACAAGAACAATCATACTCTGCACAGAATTTTTTATTGAACATCCATCTGCAGCCGAGTGCCAACGTGAAACGTTCTCGTCTTACAAGCACCACAACACAGCGAAAGGTCTCATTGCGATTCAAACCAGTGGTCAAGTAGCCTTTATTTCATCACTCTCTTCAGGAAGGTGCTCTGATAAGAAGATCATAAGACACTGCGGTTTGTTAGACTTGGTCGCAGGTGATGGTGTCATGGTAGACAGGGGATTTGATATTGGAAAGTCGAAATGCACAGCTAATTATGCCAGCATTTTTGAATGGAATGGACCAATTCACCCCAAATCAGCTAGGGAAGTCCAGGGACATTGCAACTGTCCGAGTCCATGTTGAAAGGGCAGTAAGAAAAATAAAGGAATTCGAGATTCTTTAAAAACACTGTACCCATCACATTGTGCCCAATGTTAGAGAAGATCTGGACTATATGCGGCCATTTAGCTAATTTCACTGGCTCTGGTCGATTATTTAAAGACTGAATATTCAAACAATACAAAAATGAAAATGTAACATGTTTAACATTTTATTACAAAACTGCAGCATGATTCAATCAGCTGACAAGGCAAAACCTGAGTGTGTCATCAGAACATGTGTTTTACTTTGAAGTTTTTTCTATTACAAAATGTAAATATATGCTTAATTAGATGAACAGTTATTACATACATGTACACATTGATATTGACAAATTGTGAATATATTATGAGATTATTAAATACTTATGTATAAAGTTATCAAATGTTAATTCTAATTCATTGTGGATAACTGCCTGGGAAATACATTGCTACATTACATATGAAATACTATGAATGACTACTGAGAAGGCTTTCAACAAAATGTGGAAGCAAAGAATTGAAATAAACATGTATATTGTTCAACTTTGGTAACATTGTCGAGTTGAAAAACTCTCTATCACATGGAACTTCGATGATCACCATATCATCAGGTGGAACATAAACTTCTAAATCGCAGGTAGTCAACCCACATAAATGTAATTGACCCTGAATCTGGTAATAATAGTCATGTGACTTCTTCAATTGAATTTCACCATTTACTATGTGGAGATAGAAATTGTTCTCTTTAATCTGTGCTGCTATACATGTTTTCTTCTTGAAAACAGAATATGGGCATTTAATTTCGACCATGTGTTGCTTATCATTTATTTTTACAAGTCTGTCGGGGGTAACAGCAAGATGGGGAAGCTTCGGATTTACAATAAGTACAGTAGCAGAGCTCATACACTGTCTCTTTCCTTGATATAGGGCAAAAGCTTGGGCTTCATAGTCTATTCCATGTCTAACACTTTTTGTTGTGAAAAACTTCTGTCTCTGTTGGAAAGTGTTGACTGGATTGGTAGATTCCCTTAATCGACAGAATGTCCCAAAGTTTGATGCTGTCAAACGATGACGTCGCTCATCAAACAAAAATGATGTTCTGCTCTGAAGACGAGTGTGTCTCTCTATAAATTAAACTCTTGAACTGTCAACTTCCACTGTGGATGCGTAATGAACCATTACCTCTGAACTTATTTCAGATATTGGACAGTCACTGAATGTTGAATTCTCAATTGAGTTAAACAAATCCAATTGCAGATCAATATCTGAATGTTGTCTGTATGCCACAGGTTGAAATTCATTGCTTCTCAATGTATCCAGTATGGGCAGCTTTATATTTGATGCATCAAACACATTAACTAGCTTGCTGATGTCATCACAAGTCACAACCTTGGCAAAATCTGGCACTGGCGTATGATGCACTGCAGCAGCACAAAGGTCTTTTTTTATAGGCCGAGAAGGATCATGTTTAACAAAAGCCATGTCACGAAATAGCAGAGGTTCATCAGATGTAGGCTTACGAACATGCCACATTTGAAGTTTTTCTGTACAGGTTTTAACATCTGGGATGGATTCAACCTCCTGGCGATGAAGATCTATTAAACTATAGAGGGTTGCCACTAAATGTTTACATTGACCATCAATGCCTGCTGGACAAGAACATGTTCCCGATTTAAGTTTCAGCCCTCCATCTTTAAGACACATATACATTGTATATGGCTTCTGTTTCAAAGCTGTTTGGCAATGACTTCTAAATTAAATGTTTGGTCCCACACAGTTACTGCTAAGTCCAATTACGTTGCCTTCTCTAAATAGTGTCCAACCTTTTACCTTGTGCGTTTTGTCTGTATATTGTCGACAATTATTCTCTCGTCAATATTCTTAATTGGAAAACCATCAGACCAACCGGATGTAGGTGCTACACGACCTTGAAATGCCAACAGACTCTTCCTTGATATTGTTGGATTTATCTTCATGATCTCAATACAACCGGGACAAAACCATTGGGCAATATTCTTAGCCTCCTCCTCGTCAAGACTGACACAATTCGGATGAAACCAGTCATCACATAAATCACATCTCACAATCAGCTTTTCAGGATCCTCTTGGGTTCTGCATAAGCAATACAACCGACGAGCATCATCCAGGTCTTGAATAGGTTCTTCAATATCACAATGCTTCCGCTTCCTGGACATAATTTGTTATTATATGTGAAACCTCCAATCTAAAAGAAATAAAAAAGTAAAACTCGTTAAGTAAAAATGTATTTGATTACCAGTGTTGTATCTTTATAAAATTTATATCATTTAATATAGGCCTTACTGAAATGATACATGAATAAAATAATTGGTATTGTAAAACTAATGACTGTACTCATCTACTAAAATTTCAGAAACAGTAAACGGAAATATTTTTGTTTTGGTAGCATAAAGTAGGCATGTCATTTTATCTTAAAGGTCACGTGACCATTAACCCGGCTTAATTCAAAATGTAGCATGGGTGCCATGGCCTCGTATCGAACCTGAAAGGCGACTGTACACCTTGTCATGAAGCCTAAAAGACCCATTGTAAATTGACGATGTTTATTCGATTACTGTTTTATTTCGCCACCATAAGAGTATCCAAAGCATCATCGATGTTTCTACAAAATTAATCATGCTTATGACTGAAATTATCATGAAAATGTCGATCTGGTTAACGGCCATTTGCACACCTGTTTACATTACAGCAAACGGCACCTTACGCTTGACTGTAAATAAAGCCATTTATTCGGACTTCAAAAGCCTCATATGAGTGAAATCTTACGTAAAAATAAATAATAACTTACCTAGAAACCGATATATATCCGAAGTGGTACTATATTATCGATATCTAAGGCTCAGAAACGACGTAAATCTTAAATAAACACTGAAATTTCGCTCGCGGTCAGAACACACCATAGGCGGCCATCTTGGAACTGAATCCGCTCGTTGGCGCTGAATTGGAAATAGGTCAACTACCGCTATTCACCGAAATTACCACAGAAATGACCGAAATTACCAATAAATGGACCTAAATTACCGCAGTATATGTGTATCTATATATCAAAAAGTCACATGTGAACTTTCATGACAATTTGGTAAGATTTGCATGAGTTATGACCAGAAAAACATGTTATTCTGTCGGCCACTGTTGCGGGCTATAAATAGCTTGAAGGGAACTCGTCTCACTTACATTTCACTCCAATGCTATGAAGTGTCCTGATGACGTTATACAAAATTAGAAACAATTGTTTTGATATTAAAACTTTATTACATCAATGATGACGATAATATAACATGAAGCATATATGTCAACAATATAAGCAATTGTACAGAAGCACATACAAACACACAGACAATAATAAAGTAAAATATTAATAATAATACCATTTCATTTATTCTCTATGCTGGTACATGTGTATTGATAAGGATCAAATTAAATGTCAGTCAAGATATTCTAGAGATATTCTAAAGATATTCTAAACAGATTATTCATTCATAAATATTTTAAATAAATTTATTTTTTAAATTATCAAATTTAGCCTATATCAGTTAATTCCATCAATGTTCAACGGGCATGAAAAAAAAGAAGATCCAAGCAGCATATCAAATAAGTAAAAAATGGCATCGGGGCATGATCCTATAAAATAAAAGATAGCAACAATTTTTAAACGAGCACTAGTCAAATAATAATCTTTAACAAAAATTGTTACCTCAACCCAGTCCTACCAAAATGTGCTTTCTAACAAGGGGAATTGGCAATAATATTAAATTTATTTGAATTTTCCAAACAAAATTGTGAAATTTTATTCAAATTAAATTTCACCAGTCCTACTCAAACGGGCTTTCTTACAAAGGGAAACGGAGCTGATGGAATTTATTTGAATTTTTCTAATTCTAATCACAAAGTTTTATTTATTTTGTTCTGAAATACTTCTAGAAATAGTGTCTATTAAATTTTACTTAAATTAAATTTCACCAGTCTTACCCAGACGGGCTTCCTCACAAAGGGAAACGGAGCTGGTGGAATTTATTTGAATTTTTCTAATTCTAATTACAAAGTTTTACTAATTTTTTCTGAAATACTTCTAGAAATAGTGTCTATTAAATTTTATTTTACTGAATTCAATTTTTATGTTTTTTTGGTAATTGTTGTTGTCTTAGCATTTCGTTTTCGTTTAATTTGTCTTATTTTCTTTCCATGGGTACGTGGACCTTTGTTTTGCTGTCTGTGGACGTTATTATATTTTGTCCCTAACAATGAAATTTCTACATTTATCAAAGTGTCTTTGTCTTTCTTTGTCAGTTTTTCCTACCGAAGCTATCTTACTGATCTGAAATTGTTTATGATTTTGTGAAAGCCGAAATTGCCCTTCACTTACTGAAGCACGCCTGACATCTTTAAATTGAGCCTCAATGTAAGTATTGATGGAATGTATGAGCTCCATAAGTGGTTGTGATTTCCAGTGTGCTAGGTGTTTTAGAACATGGTTGATTGACTTGGTGTTGTTGTTTGTGCAGTTTTCAAGTTTTAGAATATTTTGAGGCTGTTGAACTTTGTTGGGGATCGTTTCTTTTACTTTCTTTTTATAGTATCCGAGAAACTTATTCGAAAAGTCATCACATGTGTCCTCAATCATTTTAGATTTTCGTCAAAACAAATTGAGTCATCGGCTTTAACTAACCCATCTTCCCCGAATATTAAATTTATAACTTTTTCCCTATCAGATTTGTTGTTAGTTTTTTTTATTAACGTTTTGTCTTATGTGCCGAGTGCACAGAATGTGCTAAGAATTAGGAAATGCGTGTGTTATGGCATTTACTAGCGCCAGTTCTTCGTCACTGCCAACCACTAGTTGGGACGTGTCGGTATTTGCAAGCAAGGTACTCAAATAGGTAAAACCGATGCATAAGTTGCAAAGTCACTGTTATCATGTATGTAAATCGGGCCTAAAAATATGGGATGTTCGTTTGTTTTTGCGTCAATGACGGAAACTTGCTTATACCGTAGCAGGTTACAGTGACATGCATATCACACAGGTTAAATGTTTTATTGACACATAAAATGCTTTGACCTGTGCAACAAATGTTTTTAAGATCTTTTATTTGTTTTTCATTATACAGAATTAAGCATGGTGCTTTTCCTTGTTCTTTAATGACTGATTTTACAATGGATTCATTGTTTGTAACAAGGTTTTCTATTTCTGAAATATTGTCTGCTAAGATTCTTGGGTTAGCAGTGTGCGAGCTTGATTCTTTTTATCATTTTTCTTTTTATCGCGTACTTGCTGTTTGTTCTTTGGACCGATAATTCGTCATGTTTAAGGGTCAAGTCATTGTAGACCTCTAAAGGTGTTTTCTGTTTAAGAAGTGTTGTCATTTCACTCATCACATTTGTTGGTGTTCTAACATATTCATTCTCACCCAATTTAGCATTTCCGTGAATTGAAAGGCCTGGAAAAGTTCCTATGTATTCACAAATGGTGAAGCGTGGATCTTAATTCATGAGACGTGTGACTCGTTTTTTGTATCTTTTGTCTTTTTTTAGTGATGTGTAGTACCTCTTGAGAGTAATAAATCTAGATGGAGAAGGTTCTGGGGTTATCTTTTCATAAATAATTTTGCCCTTGGCATGAAAATGAGCTTAAGTTTACCTTCATTTGTTTTGAGAAAGACAGATTTAGGGGTTGACCCAGAATCAGTTGCCCAAATACAACAGTCTTTGTCATTTGATTGAAGTAAATAAAACACATTTTCTTTCAGACCAGGAGGAATGGTGTCAATAGCTTTAGATACATCTGGGTTTTCCATATTGTGGATTAAGGCTTAAATGGGCAAAAAAAATCCCATTTAGTGTACCATAAGCAAGTGAGTGATCTGATATGTCTGTGGTATATAACCAGAACAATCATCTGGATTTTCATTGACAATACAATCAGGTTCAATACTTTGACATACATCATCTAAATGCTCATCAACATCTGATACATCAATAGTAGGCACAACTTCAGAAAAATCATCTGGATTTTCATTCACAATGCAATCAGGTTCAATAGTTTGACATACATCATCTAAATGCTCATCTGGGGCCTCCGTGGCCGAGTGGTTAGCGTGTTCGACTGCGAATCAGAAGACTTGGGTTCGAGCCGCGTAAGCGCTACTCCGCGGTTGGCCGTCCCTGTCCTTCGGATGAGACAGTAAAAACCGAGGTCCCGTGTCACAGTAGGTGTTAGCACGTTAAAGATCCCTCCCTGCTCTACGGCCAGCAGTGCCGAGCATTAGCAAAATTTGCAGCCCTTCACCGGCACACGGTGACGTCTCCATATGAGTGAAATATTCTTGAGTGGGACGTTAAACAACAACAAAACAAACAAAACATAAATGCTCATCTACATCTGATACATCAATTTTGGTATTTCACCAGAATCATTTGACTTTGACATTAGGGGTACAAAGTGATTTTGATTGAACTTTCTCTTAATAGGTAACATTTGCGACCACATAATTGTGCATATAGCTTGACCAGATTTATTCACACCATTTCCTACAACCTTCCTGGAAAATGGTTCTGATAAGAACTCCATTGTCAGCTGAGGTGGGAAGTAAGAACGTATTGGCTATCTTATGCATGCACTTAAGGCCTAGATATGTATCATTTCTGAATATGAGGCAGGTGTTGTCACTGATTTCAATAAACCATGATATTTACTAACAAATATTCTGTTGTCTGGAACTAGATCTATGTATCGCTTGTTGTCTCTGTCATTATGTGAAGAATTTGATAGCATTTCAATAGCAGTGAATAATCTTTACAACAAGTGATGTGATTCAGTCCCTAACAATGCTCTAGATTTTGCCCTATAGAAACAGTTACCATCTCCTCCAGTTCTGGCAGGGTACACACTCGAAAGTATAACAGGATGAAAATGTTTGAGAATGTCACATGCTACAGGATCAGTACACATAGGTGGTATATTTGACACAACACTGTGTAACTGAACTTCGTAGGTTGATAACAACATACATTCCGATGTGATGATGGTCTTTCTGTCTTTGGTAGTGGCATCCACGGCATGTTGAAGTCTGAAATAAAAGAAAAACCGATGAAATAGAAAGAAGGAGAGAAAATGAAAGAATGATGTTTACTGTACATAAGGTACAAATAATAAAAAAAAAATAAATGATTACTTTACGTTTGATCACATAATGATACTACAATACTAAACTTTATAATTAAAAAAAGAATCATAATTGTAGCAATAATACCATAAGTAAAAAGCATTCGAGAAAATTTGATATGATGTCAGTGTCAATTACAAAAATAAGAAATCAATAGTAATTATGATTAAAGCATTTACATCAAAGTGACATCTGATATCTTGATATGTAGTCAACTAGGTATAGATTATTTGAGATAATTTGATATGAGGTCAGTGTCAATTACAAAAAATAGAATTAGTTGTAATTTTGAATAAAGTATTTATATCAAAGTGACATCTTGATATGTAGTCAACTAGGTATAAATGTAAGGTGTACAAGCAAATACAGTCATTCTAAGAATACCATTCAGAAGGTATGGCAAAATTTGCTTTCTTTGGTTCGAGCTATATCAGTAACTTTGAAGAACATTGTTAGATGGAATGAAAGTCCCAGGAGAAGTTAGATTCTTTGGAAAAAGAGGTTTGACTTCCAGTTTGGCTGCATTTACAAAGGAGTTTCGTGACTTATTAGAATTCAGACCAGACTTTGTTTTTATCGTATTAGGTGGTAATGATGTGAAGGACGATTGTTCACCTAACAATATATTTCAAAACATTCTTAGTGTAGTGAAATCTATCAAGACTGCAGTACAATG